>FIZR01009757.1:0-13018 GCA_900060175.1 Ferrisia virgata | reverse complement strand
TACTCAATGGCTAATTTGTGATAAGGATTTTTTTTTTTTTTTTTGACGAATTTTTTTTTTTTTTTTTTTTTTTTTTTTTTTTTTTCATTCACGTGCTAATTCTATTATCTATGGGGAAAAATCTTTAAATATTCCCCAAAATTTGAAAACTCAATTTAGCCATCTATAAATTTGAGTTTGGACATTTCTTGATGTACTCTTTCCAACCATTCAATTTCAAAGTTTAATGAAAATGTCCCCTTTCATCCATGCCTCATCATATGTTCAGCTGCAAAGGCATTTTTCAGTGGTGACATTGGAACTGGATTTATCGACCAGGAACCAGATCTTTTCATTCGTTATGCTCGTTTTCATAGAATTATTTAGAAATATCATTGAAAAAAATGGTTAAAAATCTCTGATTTCTCATCAGGCCGCTTCTTTAATATTTAAAGATTGAATATTATTAAACTTATACGGGTTTCTAATCTCATTTTTTTCTTTTTCTAGACTATTTTATTCCTTCGACTGGACAATTGACGATAAAATCATGCAGAATCGGTGAGTTATTATCTTTATTAGGTATTACGAATGCATAGTTTATTCGCATTTATATGTGTAAAAAAATTTCCTTATTTGAAATATCACCTGTAATAGAGTCCTGAAAGCTGTTATCTGTAATGTTAAATTCATACATTGTAACTTTTCAAGCCTCCCACTTGTCGCTCGTTTCTCTCTTGTCGACTATTTGACAATTGAATATTTTCCTGCCCATTGTACGATGCTACACATCGAAATGAAATTAATTGTACTTCGTCAGGCCCTTGAACTTGCACAAAGGCGAAATTCTCGCCAAACGAATTTTCTCTCTTGTCTCGTTTAAAAATTAGATTTTTTCTGCTTGTTTTTATCGTTTTCGATTACTATAAATAACAAATCGGTATTTTCACGCGCCTTTCGTGATTAAACTGTACATAAACGAATCTGGCGCGCCGTAATTGCATTAGCCGGTAATAAATTTACAGGCGTAAAAAAATGCTCGCGAAATGCCGATGTTTTTCCTCCCTCTGCTCTTCTATAATGCTACTCGTCGTTGCTATACCATAACACGAGCTTGTATTTGACAGAAAAATCGAATTAAGGGTAAAAATGAAAATTTTGCTGTACTCTCGGCACCCGCACACGCACACACACACACACGAGCCGAAATGTACCGGTATAGTCTTTTTTTTTTCCACCGAGAAAGAGAGAGAAAATTTCTAATAAAACTTTGGAAATTTTTGCTACCTAACTTATATACACCGTGTACTACTATGTACGAGTGTTAAAAAGTTGTGATGGCTATTCCCTTGTTAAGCTTGCTTTTCACCCGGCTGTATAATATTTCGCGCAATTCGTAACATTTACTGACAAACGAGCGTATACGTGTATACGTAAATGTGATACGTGTATATATATGTACGAGTAGTATGTCTATGTAGGTGGCTAGCCAGGTACTAGGTAGAGGTAAGTGTACGTATACGATGAACCGTGTTTCCACGCAGTTTATTTAATCAACGAAACGAATGTTTACATCTCCACAACATACACGGAGATGAGAAACTTATAAAAACAGTACGATATGTACGACGATGGCGATGGCGATGGCGGCGACCGACGACGGTAGCGAAGATATTTTTCTTCGCAGCGTACATTATATGTACATGTACTCGTACATACGAATGGAAATTACTGAGCTTTTGTCTTCTGCTGTGTATATGCGACTATAGCCGTCCATCCGACGACTTTTATCTGTCTCGCTAAATGTAACTCGTTATCGTAATTACATTCGTAATGGGTTTCGCAGAACTAAGAAGAAAAAAAAACAAATTATTCGACCGGATATCTTCCAAGATATACATGAAACTATGTAGAATGCAGAGAAAAGGGTCTTTGAGGAAATGTCTAATTTCTATGGATCTGAGAAGCTAATGTATGTAAGATTATTATTTGGAGACGTGAAAGAAACTAGTAAAAGAAAATACTGGTAAAGACGAGACTATTTGAACCCCTGTCAGAGTTATTTCTTCCAACAAGAAAATTCGTTTTAACACGTAAAAAAATCGTAAAATTTGGCATGCGCAGTTCAAAAATTTACCGATGTATATTTTTTTTTGTTGGCACGTTACTCGCAGTATTTTTCAAATTTTTCACATTCATAATTGTAAAAAAGATTTTTTTTTATAATGGACTACATAGCAAAAGTTACGTATCAACATTCGATAAAATTAAAAATAATAACAATAATAAAATAAATTAAGTCAGGTATTGGACGTGATCTAGCAACGATATCTAAAACAATAAAAATCGCGTCTGAGTACTGGTACACAAACCTATGTACCAACACCATTTACAATTGTAAGCTCATTCAGAAGCATACCTATTCTCTGGCCTAGAATCCAACCAGCACCAACATATCAGGATTCATAAACCTAGCCCGCATTTTACCTATAGGTTGCCCTGATAGTGTCGACCCTATAACTGAGTAGCTGCTGTCCAAAGACTCGACCGAGTGCCAAACTACAGTCGCATCCATATTATCACTTGGTTAAGATAACGTCTACCCTACGTAATGAATCGCCTGATGTCTCTACTGGACACCCGTCAGTGAGAAAGTATGAAAATCGAGCATATAAAGAATTGAGATATAAAGCAGTACTTAATGAGATAAACTCACCTAGTTATGAAAATGAACAGCGCCCAAACAAGTCACAGCAAAATAATTATTTAACAAAACAAAGGTTAAATAAACAACATGAACGTAGGTACCGAATAGTGCGAAGGATACATTTCATCATAAACTGCGCGCGCATTCGTCGAACCAGTCATGCATTCGTACATTAAAGCGGAGAAAAAAGACAGTAAGCGAAAGGGACAGTCCAAAGAAGGGTGCATTATTCATTTTTATTTTCTTACATAAGTGTTGAAAACCAGATCGGTCTCAGGCTTTGCATTATTATTCCTTTCAAGGGGTTAAGTCATGAAACATACGCTCATTGCCAGACAATGGCGTGGTTTTGGAGTTATAGTGCTGTTAAATTTGTAAATTTTGAAATTTCAAAAATTCATAAAAAATCAAATATCAAGTTGATTTGAAAATTGTAGCAACCAAGATGAATCAGAAAAGTTATATTAGACTAGGAGCTTGAGCAATTTCTTCTAGTTGATTATAAAACTCAAAATTTCAACTTTTTTGGAAAGAGGGTGTTCTCAGGAGTACAAAGATGCTGGTCTGCCACTTTTGCAGCACTTACAGAAATCAACAAAATAGTTTATCACAAAATGGATGAGACTGATATAAGTAAGATACGTCTGTAATCTCGAAACTCAAATCTAAAAGGACGAACTCGTAGAGTGTCGCAAAAATTTGAAAAAATAGTCAATTCTAAGATGGACCAAAGGGTGTAGCTGGGTGAGGGGTGATTTTGGCCCCAGCCCCAATTTTCGATCTAATGCCCCAAAATAGTGCACCTTGATGTAAAAGAAATCTGGAAAGAATTTTGAGCCTACTCCTTTCGCAGTTATGGATCCGGAATGGATAAATTGGCCTTGTTTTTAAAATCTTATCATCATAGAATATTTGTGTGTGGGTGGTGGTGGTGGGGGGTTAAAAATTTCAAACAAGAAAACCACAATATTAAAAAATGATCTAGAAAATGCGCTCATGTCATGAAATTGAAAACAAAACTATAGGTGGAGACATTTCTGTAATGGCAGGGGGGAAAGGTGATATGTGGTTTTTTTTGTTGATTTTCTACCTTTCAACCTTTCTGTTCATATATGAGGGAGAAATTTACTATAGAAAAATCAGGAAGTAGGGCAAACATTTTACCAAATAAGAACAATGGAAGTTTAAAAAATGAGTTATTAGTCTGATTTTCAATGGCATATCGTCAATGAAAACCAGGCTATTACAGTCTGTAGACCAACGGCAGATGATGGGGAGATATCAGAAAAATCGTTTTGGAGTCCTAGAAGACCATTAAGACGATTTTTTAGCCATGTCAGATATTAATTTTTATTTTTTATTTTTTTATTTTCATTATTTTTTTCTAAACATTAAAATCATTTACTCCGCTCGATACTAACCAAAATCACTCCAATTCGATCAATCGGCTCAATTTGGTGGCGGTTTAGATCTAAACGAGTGAGGATGAACTTGGGTCAAAATTCAGTTATGCCCTAATTTTAAGGGATGGTGTGCCGAGGTGTCAAAAAAGTGAAACTTTCCCTTTTTTAGCCAATTGATAGAGAATCAAAAGTTGTATAACATAGGCAAAAATAAACTTCCTAAGTTAATTAGGAGGGGAGATATAGGAAGTTTTTCCTCTTTTTGACCATAAAAAAGGGCTATTCTTCCCTTATCTCCCTCCTCCCCCAACTGAGCTGAGAGGTTAAATTTTGGTATATACATTTAGTTGGGAGCCGTAGATGTGCCTTTTGCGGAGTCCCGACTTTTTAGCTCCTTTGCACCTCCTCATGGCCCCAGATATGTGTTTTTTTGATAGATTTTTTTTTACTTTTTAATGTTTGTTCTTTGCATAACTCCCCTCCAAATTGGGCTAAGAAGTTGAAATTAAGTATGTTCCGTCTGTGGGGATTCGTGATGTGTCTTTTGAACGTTTCGACTTTTTATCCCCATTGAACCCTTTCAACCCTCAATGTTGATTAGAAAGAAAAGCGATGTTTTTTTTTAATTCTCATGATTGTAATATGTCACGAAAATCAGGCTGAAAAAGCAACGCAACTCTTTTTTTTTTGTTTTACTCCTGCAAAGTATTAATTTTCAGATTATTGGAGTACTAATTCAGTTGGGGCTAGGGTTGAGTCCTCTCATTCCTTCCTATCTCCGCCAACAAATAATACTGATATATAAAGGAGAAGAAAGGGACTGTATATAAGAACTTTTTCAAAATTTTTAACGTAATCGATGGAGAAAAATGTACAAAAAATTTTTTGAACCTTATTTTTATATTTTGGTATCCTTTTAATTTCTTCTTTTTCATTTTCCCCTCACGCTTTCATCATACCTCTTTTTTGAAAACCTGAATACGATTTCTCCGTATCATGCATACTATAGGATCGCTTCTATTATTCTATTACATAGTTACTTATAGAAAGATTTTTTTCATGGATATGATGTTCTCATTCTTCAAAGAGGTACAAATATAATTTTGTGAAACAGCATTGTACACAACAAAGGTGCAATGTATAGAATACATTCTTTTCAAAATGTCACCTTATAAGATGTGCGAAACTTTTCGAACGTCACATTCCGTAAATACTTATTTTTTCCAATATAAAACAATTCGAAAATATCGACAATATTAAAATCTTTTGTCGTGTTTATAACACAAAGACTTGAAGAAGTGATGAAATACAGCTATACATAGGTACATGCAGTATATATGGCTTTTCCATCATTGAAATTTGTATCGTAAACGAAAGAATGTGTCTGGTGAGACTGAGAAAATCATTGAACGCGAAGAAAAAATTCTCTTCAGTAGTTGATCGAATTATATTCGCTCATATTCAGGAATACGATAATTTATTGTAATTTTTTCGAATTTACTCGTCCTTACCGATACCGTGTAGTTGTAAACGATGTGCATATTTCACTCTACTATTCTTTCTACTGTATCTTACAAATTTATACATATAGAGATAGATTATACAACAAATACACACTACCTATGATGAGAATCTTGATATGAAATTCCGAGGTTTTCGCCAAGAATTTAATGTTGATATTATCCAGGCGAAAATTTCTTAAAGTAAAGCTAGCTAGGTAAGTATTTATGCCATAATACGTATGCGAAAACATTTCCTACCATTATCTTGACATTAAGTTTATATATGTGCAGCGAGTACAGGCGAACGGTGACGAGTGAAAGGGGGGGGGGGGGCTGGGCTAAGTTTTCCCAGCTTATGTACCTACGAATTTAATGCGTGCGGACTTGTTAATTAATGAAATTATACTGCACACGACAAGTAAGTCTGACGCTATGGCGAATTTAATTATTCGCGTAAATTGAACGGTTTAGGTTATTTGTATAAACCACGTATTAACGTACAGGTGTCAAATTACCGCCAAGCTAAATATTAACATAAGGCTCTTTCATACCGTGCTTTTAATTCGTATAATTATTACACCGCCGAGTCTATTTTGAACAAAATCGTCCGCTATGCTTTTGTACCTATATCTTTGTTGTATCTACGTATATTTAATTCGCAATTCGCTTGTAAGTAATGAGTCAGCGATGTTTGTTAGCCTATAAATATGTACGCTGGGTGCACTGGTAATGAACGTGATCGGAACAATATTCCGGAAGTAAGAGGAAAGCCTAAAGTTGAAAGGTTTTGAAGAGTTTTCATTTTTTAATGTTTTGTTTCTTTCAACTTTTCTAAATGACATTTTCAACGATTTTTATGACCAAAATGCGAAAAATTTACAATTTTTGACGTTTTTTTTCTAGTTTTTTAAAATGTTAAATTTCATTTTGTTCCATAATTTTGTCTTACGAATTGCGAAATGATAATTTCACCATCTTTAGACTGATTTTTAATGTCATATTGTCAATGAACACCAGACTATTACAGTATGTAGACCAACGGTGGTTGAGGGGGAGCAAGGAATACCAACAAGATCAGTTTTGGGGTCCTAGAAGACCATTCAGGCAATTTTGGTCCATGTCAGATGTTGATTTTTATTTATTTTTTTCCCGAACATTAAAATTATTTACACTGCTCGATACTGACCAAAATCGCTCTAATTCGATCCATCGGCTCAGTTTGGTGGGGGATTAGATGTAAATGAGTGAGGATGGCTTAGACAAAAATTCAGTTTTGCCTAAATTTGGGGGAGGGAGTGCTGAGAGGCCAGCCAAAAACACAAAAATTATTTCTTTTTGAGTCAATCGATAGATAATTTGAAGTTACATAGCATATTCAAAAATGAACGTACTAGGTCAATTAGGAGGGGAGATATGAGGATTTTTCTTCTTTTTCACCTTTATAAAGGTCTGTTCCTCTTTTATCTCACCATTAAAATATGCTAAGAAGTTTAAATTTGATTGGTATATTCAGAAGAGGCCCTAGATGTGCCTGTTGGGAATCTCGACTTTTTAGTCCCATTACACCCCCTCACAGCTTGAAATATGCGGTTTTTTGATTGGTTTTCCTATTTTTTGAGTTTGTTCCTCACAAACGCCCTTTCAAAATTGAGTTAGAAACTTGAAATTAGTTATGCACATTAAATAGAGGCCCTAGATGTTCCTCTTTGGCGTCTAGATTTTTCAGCCCCATTTCACCCCTTCACAGGTTTTTTGGTCGATTTTTCTAATTTTTATTGTATTTTCCTCGCATAACTCCCCTCTGAATTGAGCTAGGAAGTTGAAATTAGATATGTACAGTCAGCAAAGACCTTTGATGTGTCTTTTGTGGGTTTTGACTTTTTAGCCTAATTGAACCCTTCCTACCCATACTGCTGATTAGGAAAAAAGTATCGCTTTGTAATGCTTATTTTTTTCTATTTTTCTCTTCTTTTCTAGAAGACTATTACGACCATTTTTCGCTATGTCAGATTTTTTATTTTCTTTTTTTTTTAAGCCCGATTTTCTATGACATATTGTCGATAACATTAGCTAGGTTGTTACAGTTTATCTACCTATGGCCAATGAGGGGGGTCGTCAACAAAATCCGTGTTAGGGTTCTAAAAGACCATTACGATCATTTTTGACGTTAGGTATTTACTTTAATTTTTTTATTATTTATTTTTTCCCGCCGAAGACTAAAACCATTTACTTTGCTCGATATGTTCCAAAATCGGTCACATTAAGGAAATAGACTTAAATTACCGGGGGATTAGATAAATATGGGTGGGGATGACCTTGGTTCAAAATTCAGTTATGCGCAAATTTGGGGGGAGGGGTTGCGGAGAGGCCAAAACCGCAAAAATTTCTCTTTTGAGCCAATCGATAGATGATCCAAAGTTGTATAACCTATTTCAGTTTGTTTCTCGCATAACTCCCCTCCAAATTGATCAAGGAAGTTGAAATTTTGTATTTACAATTAGCAGAGGTCTTAAATGTACCTTTTAGGGCTCTTGACTTTTCAGCTTCATTGCACTCCCTTACACCCGGAAATGTGGTTTTTTGTCGATTTTTCTCATTTTTGAGTTTGTTCCACGCATAACTCCCCTCCAAATTGAGCTAGGAATTTGAAATTTGGTATGAAAACTTAGTAGGATTTAGTAGGGGGTCCTAGATGTACCTTTTGGTGGTCTCGACTTTTTAGCTTCATTGTGCCCCTCTACTCAGACTACTAATTAGTAAAAAAGCATTCAATATGTTTTTTTTTCTTTATTGGTAAGCAACCTTCAGGGTTTCTGCTACTAATTTAAAAAAATTTTAGTGGGAATCTTTTAGTAGCTTTTCTAAAAGTTATTTTAAAAAATTGAAAATTTTTAGTTAAATTTTTTGAAGCTCGGCTTTTTTTTTTATTTTTGTTCAAAAATGAATAAATTTTTTTTCTTCAATCGGCATTTCTTTCTCTTCGTAAATGCAACTCTCGAGGTTACCAGCCCAGCCACTGATTTGAAAGTGCTCTCTCGTTCATTATAAAATTTTTTTAATGATGTGCTCATAATAGCTTTTTCAAAAGTTATTCACAAAAAACTAAAAAATTACAAATTTTTAGTGATGTTTTCTTGTATTTATTTTTTCATATTTACCAACCAATTCACCCCTACTCTTGATTTTTGTACCACAAATACTCGAGAGTATATATTATGTTTGTTATTAATTTTTTTTCTGTAAATTTTCAAAATGAGCTACAGCTTTGGGCAAAATTTAAATTTTGAAAATAGTATATCTGAGCCCCTTTGATTTTTTGGGTATGCTAACCATCATACATATAATTCTCTTGAATTGTCCCATCACCGGTATGAAGGAAGGGAGATTAATGCTAAACACCCAGTACATATCCAACGATAATAACAACAGTAATTTCTAAAATATACCCAGATAGGAGGTACTTATGCTAATTAATAATATTTCGGAGCTTCGTAGAAACAAAAATAGCGCTTGAATTTTTAATCAAATTTTAACAATAGCTCTCCTTCCTGTATAAATAAAAAGAACATAGGGTACGAGTAGATGTAAGTAAGTATATTGCTCGAATGAAGAAAATTCCTTACTAAACCCGTTATTTTTTCAACCAATTCGGTGGCTTAGGGGGTACGGTCATAAAATTCTCGTATACGACTTGGAATATAGGAATTACATGTATATATGTATAGGTTTAGGTAAGTAGATGGTACTATACTAGCGAGTATATGTATTCACCATACCGTACTGTATTTTGAATAAAACGAACGATCTTGCGCGCAGCTTTAAAGTGCAATGATCTTATACATGTTTAAATCATGTATCAAATTTAATGACGCTATTTTTTGCGCTACTCGAACTACGCTGTATAAGTACGATTTTCATTGCACAATAAAACAACAACAACTACACAACGGCAACGTATACAAGAAAAACAAGATTATCTGATAATATAATTCTGATTATGTATTATCCGGACCCTTTTTCCATTCACATATACTACTCTATTCGACGACGACGTTGCAGGCCATGCCCGGTGTGGTTGAGAGGGAGGGGGAGTGGAAAACACGAGAGAGTGTATGTACGTACAATCCGACACGACGCGCCGCCGGTTACCATTTTCGGATTACAAATCATTTTCAAGATGTTAAAATATTCTATATATATAAGACGAGTACAATTCATAATTTGCATTCGTTGCGCACAACACGAACGAGCGGGGCGAGAGAGTACGAGCAGTACTCGAAAATGCCACGCAAACTGTTCCACATAAATTTGCTCGTTGATACGATGCGATGCAGCCCTCTTTCGCCAACATAGGTATCCATTCACATGTATGCCATTTAGTGACCATATTTTTCGTAAATTTCATCGCCATCGCATGTAGCTTGGTACAGGGGGGTACACGGCGAGTGTCTTTATTGTGGGAATTTTTTTACCAGCCGGCTGAAAGTTTCAGCTCAAAGTGGTACTTACGTAGACTTAACTGAAGGATATGCATATAGAAAAATTCACCCATCGTGGAGCCCGTTAAAGGTACCTTTACACGTAGGTGCTAGATAGGTAGATACCTACCTATCTAGCACAATTCTGTTAATAAATTTTCGAAACGTTGTTGAGCGTGAAAAAAAAAAAAAAAAAAACCATATCCTCAACTCATCTCGTTTCGTATTATAAATATATTTAGGAGAGTGCAAATTTCTCGGGTAGATAAGGTACTCGTCGAAGGAGCGAACGAAAGAATGACGACGCGACGTGAGATTCTATAGGTTATGGTACTATTTACCTACTACTGCGTGCGATGGAAGCTGTCATGCGAGACATTAAAATTGCGTACACTTTAAATTATCAAAATATTTCGGCAAGTTGAAAGAAATTCTCATGAATAGTGAAGTTTTTCTTCGAATATGCTTCGCTTAGGCAAAGGAAAAGGTATATACAAGAATATAGGTACGTGTCTCGGCATGCCTTCTTTAATAAAGTCCTACCCTAGGGAATCGTGTGCATGATAAAATGTTCACCGAGAATTTAATTCTTATTAAATAAATAAAATGTTGATGATAAATTGTTTCGCGCAATACGATGAAACGAACGCGAACGGTGTTGTAATGTAAAGTTTTACAGCGAATATTTATAAGCCGAAGATGATGTACTTCTATATCCTACCTACCATAAAGATAGATATCTTTGTCCCTTTAAAGGTCTGTCCTACATTTCTATAGGTAAGATACCAATATTCCTTACAAGTATCGTAATACAATGTATAAGAAAACATCAGCACTCGAATTTATTACCTATAAGTTGATACGTATACGTTTACATGATCTTATTGTAAATGTTCTACTCGTACAATACGAGCCACGAGCTACGTCTCAATAGATATCGGAAAGCTTCTTATCTATACACGAACCTCGTATAATATTCTACCAACTATACGTATAACTTTATTCGACGACATCAATGTACCAGCATGTGAACATCGACAAAAGATACCGTAGATGACCAGTTTTTTGCATATGGTATGTTGGCGAATGTCAACGCAACGTACGTATATCTGGTTAATGTAATCAAATTTTTGTAAAAGAAAATTCCATCTCGTTTATCGGTTTCGTCGAAATGTAAACTATTATGTTAACTTACATTAACAGTAGATTTGCGATTCGATCTGAAAATTCCATTATTTACTTATTTAATGCAAATGTCGACGGCGTGTAGAATTGTGGATGCAATTGAATTATGAGATTTTTGATTTAACAATAAGAATGTTAGTATTAGAGCATGAGAAAATTAAGGTACAGTATCAATAAGTATAACTGGGTAAGAAGAAGTGAATCGGCCCTCGATTGGGATTTTCAAACTATCTTGTGAAAGTTGGTCCCTATGGTCTGAAAACTCGATGGTAAAAATTTTGGCACCTTACATTCCAATATCGTCCTAAATATGTTCGAAATACGAGTCTAGCTTATAAATTTTTATACTCAACAATTCTCAACCGGATTTTTTCCAACTAACAAGGATGCTGGACCATATCAAAGATTATCTATAGAAATTTTTTCAAATTTTTTTATCATCTTTTCATCACGAAACGTGCATTTTTAAATTTCAGAACCAAATATCTACATAGGGTGGATAACAAAATTCACGTAGATAGTTGATTTTCAGTTGAAACCCCAGCATATAAAATTTTGTAACTGTAGTTCAAAACAGGCTGAAGCTATAGGTCCTCAAATAGGAGTAATTTTCGAAAAAATATGGTTTTTCCTATTTTTCACTCCTTGAAAGTGGTGTAGCATCTTAGTCACAGAGCTGAAGAAGTGCGATTTGAGTTTCTGCATCTCCCTATACCAATGGGATCTCAATCCAGTACCACGTGTAACCACCTACCAGGAGGTGCAAAAATTACAGATCGTATAAATCGAGGTGTTTTCTTTTTCAAAAAAACGCAATAAAACGGCCTGTCACATCAAAAATGAGTTCAAAAAATTTTTTCAATCTAGAACAGTGACTTCAAATTGAAATTGCTCACAAATTTCGCCTTACAGTGTAGTCAACTGAAAAATTGATTTTTAGGTGTAAAAATCGAAAATTTCTAGATAATTATAGCGATAATGTTAATAATCTCAAGTTAGGAGGTTGGCTGCCCCATTATGAAAAAACTTTTGAAAAATTTCGATTAGAATTGATTTTTCTAGGGATTTTAACGATCTAAATGTACATGGCCAGGACTAGACTCTTGCATAGGTGATACCACCTGAAAAATAAATTAAAATCACGTTTGAGTACCAAACAATGAAGATATATAAGATGGTATGTTGGCTGTCTTGTGATTGGTGGCAACTCTTTAGCCTACTCAATCACCCTGTTAATTGGGTCAGTGTGAGCCCTACAAGCTGATCAGTGCCCAAGAACTGTTCATGATCCGCTTTTACCCGCTACATCAATTACCCAACAAGTGACCATTGAGCATAATAGCTTTATCAGTCTTCAAGGGTCACCGTCTGCATATAATCGAACTCCGCATAACGATTGCACAACAGTCTTGGCAAGACAGTGACTAAAATTGAAGCATCGCGATAGCTGTTGATAGATTAAACCCATATACTATGGTATTCAACGAGTAACCCAATTTAATGAATTAACTCACCAATAATGGACCAGGAGAAATATCGGGAACCACAGCACAATAATGACAAAATATCACAGTTACATACAGGCCCGGCGAGAGAGGGGGGCAAAAGGGGCAAGATGCCCCGGGCCTCAGCTGTTTTCAAGGGTCCCGCGAACTCGAAAAAAAAATGAAATAAATAAAAAAATAAGCATTCTTCATTTTTGGGATCTTTCACTGTTCGACTTGTTAATTTGGCTCTGCTTTCGATTAAAAATCGATTAGCTCT
>FIZR01009756.1:0-10071 GCA_900060175.1 Ferrisia virgata | reverse complement strand
AATTGGTTGGTAAATTTGAAAAAATTAGGCGGTAAATTTGAAGCCCCCCCCCCCCCCCCGAGCACATCGCTTTGGAAGATTTGGAAGGCCGCTGAAAATTTCCTTATTCCAGCAAATCTTCACCTAAAAAACATGCGAACCCCAGAGAAGCAGGAAAACCATTTAGCAACTTCTCGCCTCCAGTTTACCCTCCTTCTTTCCGTATTTCTCCGCCAATTTACCGTATTCTGTATTTTTCTAATCTATTTTAATCTCTTTGGCTCGCAGATCAGCTTTTAGAAGCGCAGAGATGGCATATTGAAAATTTAAACGCATTTTAATATCATTTCTTAGCTAAATGATAGCCCAGTAAATGAAGCATTGGGTGCGAAAAAGTTGGGTGGCAAGCTGAATTTTGGTGTACTGGTGCACTTTGAGGTCCTAAAGACGAATCCGAAGCGTTTGCATCTGTCCCTCGAGAACTACCCCCGCTATTGTTAATCTTAGCGCCCCCATCTGGTTTTTGTCCCCTATCTGCCCGAGTATTGATCCTAGTAGAAAAATGGGGTGTATAAAAATTGATCCACGTCGAATTTCCTGTAAAGTGAGCCTTCGATGATTTTTGTTAACTGACAGGAGGTTGAGCTGCGGTTGCACAAAGAAAGGGGTCATACAATTCAAGTGATGATATTCGTAGAAAATGCTTCCTATTACGATGTCGAAGTGGAAAAAATGTTATAGGGCCTCGCTGACCACATAATCAGCGGTGATATGAGCAAAAGAGGTCCACCTCTCCCCCTCACTATGACATACGAAACCAAATAGTATTGTGAATAATGTGTATGCTATTATGATGCTTGTACCGGTAAGTTTCAACAGCTCATAATCTATTCTACCCCTTTGTATACCCCCTCAACCACACATATTGCATTACCGCAGTATCCTTTCAAATATTAATGGTATAAAAAAATTCACGGAAGTAATGTTTTAGTAATTGAAATTTCTTGTTCGATTAGCCCAACAATAACCACATACCCTTACCTCACTCTCCTCTTTCTATATTATGGACCACTGTCCCTTTCTCGTGGAAAAAACGTGCAGTATCACAGCCAGTGTATATATGGTAAAGTAGAATGCGTGGGCTTTTATTTCATTTTCTTTTTTTAATCGCAATATATCGAAGGATTCCATTTTTTTTCTAACGATCTTCATGACGACAAACGAATCGAAAGATTTCTCCGCAGTAGCGATAGAAAGTGCTAGCAGATCGACGATAATTGTATTCTCTCCGGCACAAGATTTTGCAAAATAACGAAATTTTCACAGTTTGAAACTGTAATACCCGCCGCTCCCTGATTAGGTGGTCGCTGTTAGCGTTCGTTGAATATGAAATTTCAAGTATTCAAATATTACTTCTGAACTCTTCGTTTTATGTTCGAATGATCAGTAATGTTGTAGCCTAAAACTAGAAACAAATTATCTGTGTTTATGAACATTGATTTTAGTCTCCAGCTTTGCTTTAGCGAAGCCTATTTTTACGTCAAATCACCTCTCCTCCCGCCTGATAACTTTTCAATTAATTTTTTCCGGCTTTGTATGGAAGTGGAAGGTGTACCTAGGAGGGTAATGGTGAAATTTTTCGTGTCTGTAACTATCGTTTACGAAAGAAAGCAAAAATGGTAGAATTTTTTCAACAAAGAAATATGTAAAAAAAGAGGTCTTATATGCTTTGCTTGTACTTGGCTCCGAGTACAGTTTCAGCTCCCTTAAAATGACCGTTTTCGAAAAACCTACTCAAATGCCAGTACCTAGTTATTTCAAAGCGGAGTTAAATTTTACTAGAACCACTTGTCCCAATGTTGTGCATTTTTCGATCTAATTGTCAGCACAACTGTAATAGGGAAGACGCATCGAGCACAGAAGGAAAAAATCCTTCCATATTGGATTCATTGACCGCAACTGAAACTCGAGCAGTTGGTATTAATTGACGTCGAAAACGGCGCATAGTAATAAAGCAAACCCTCTTCTAACCCCTACATTCGTCCCCCTTCTCTCTGTTAACGCCACAAAAGATGGTGAAAATTTAAAAACGTTTTATCGTTCTGTACTATATATATGTATGTATATATATGTACATATACGGTGTACGTTGATCGTGCCGACGCGACGAGTGCAACCCTTACAAAGATTTTTCATTTGTGCGTAGTAATTTATATTTGGTCGTATTTGAGCAAGCTTTTAAACTGCGGAATCGTCGTCGCGTACGAGTATATACTGATGAATGAAAGAGCGACCATCTACCCCTTGAGTTGAGCCATATACGCACACACACACACACACACAAACACATACGTCTGTATACGCTCAACACCCCTTATAATAACTTTACGACATTCGAACACCCTTTTTGATTTGTGCAGTCTCGACATAAATGTATGTGCTATACCGCATATGTAATACATACGTTTTCGAAGGCCATTCACTTTGCTGGCGCTGGCGGAAGAAAAATTTCCACTTTTCGTAATTATTAAACAAGGTTGTTTGTTTGTTTGCTGTACAAATACTGTGTAGGTGTTTAGCTTGCCATAGGTGGCATAGGTCTAAAAAATTACATCTTAACAGAAATGTAGTATATTACCTCAGGGTGCTACTCATTTTTTGTGCCCCCTCCCCCTTGGCACTAGCCTCTACAATTTCATCAAATGAACAATTCCAAAAAACCGATATAATTAGTGAACTTTGTAGGAAAATTTTTTCCACCAAAATTTGTCATATTAAATTTTTGCCTATCTTGATAATTGAAGGGACTCAGCACTTTTGAATTTTAGTAGCTCATTTAAAAAATTGAATTAGGCAAAACTTCCATGCCACAAAATTTGTTACAAAAATGTTTTACTACGAGGTATACCACTAAAATTGGCAATTTGTGGATTTTTTTTGAAAAATTTAGCAAAAAAATTGTTTACAAATCGTCAATTTCAGTACTGCACTATGTATCTTGTGGTGAAACATTTTTGTAACAAATTTTGTCTTACAGAAGTTTTACCTACTTCGATTTTTTGAAGGAGCTACTAAAATTCTAACAAGCTCCGTCCAATCAATTATCGAGATATGCAAAACTTCCACATGACATGATTTGCTGAAAAGAATTTTTCTTACGATTCCACTAATTACATCGGCCATTTTATTGGAATTTTGAAATTGCTCGCTTGATATAATTTTAGACGTCAGTATTTTTCACTGATGAAGGAAAAAGGAGGGAGGACTTACAAAAAGCGAATGATGTAGTGAAGTAATATTTTACACTTCTGTTACGACGTCATCGTTTAGGCCTATGTCATCTACGGCAGGTTAGTACCTTGTTAGTCCGATTAAATTGGCATTAAATAACAGAAAAATTTACGGCCAAAATTTTTTTTCGCAGGGTTGTAGCACACACCACCCCTAAACAACATATCCAAAATTGGACAAAATCGGACTGGTGCTTCTCCCACGATATCCTCATTTGTGATCCATAAAACTGGTTCTTTACTAATAACTTTGCATAACTTTGTTGCTAAACGAAGTAGAGAAAAAAAGTTGGAACAAAAAATGTAGCTGGTCAAATTCCTAATAAAAAAGATTATTACATAATTTTCTCGAAAATCAATTGAAACACTTTAAAATGAGTTTGAAAAGGACGCGTCATGCGCTAACGTGATGTTCCGCGTGGTGTTTCTATCGTGTCGCGAAAGCCAACGGCGTAGTTCGTAGACTTGCGGGGTCAGTTCTCTTTCTGCATATCTAAACGAATTACATGTATAGAATGTCTTACCTTGTTTCCTCAACTATCTGACCCCGGATCATTGATATTCTCTTCTGACTTAACACCTAATCGGTTGTTGGAGGTAAAATTGAAACGTTGCGTTTGACTGTTGGAAACTGATGTCCTACATTCATTTCAGGTAATCTCAAAAATATTTCCTTCATAGCTTTTCAGAAAATCGAGGAAAAACGCACTTTAAAAACATCTAAAAAAAATGGGGTGGTAGTGAAAACTTGCTACCAACCATAATTTTGAGTTTAAATAAATGTAATAATTCCATTTTTTAAAACAATTTTCAAATACAATTTGTTTTTCAATTTTTTGAAAAATTTTGAGCTCCGAGTCAGTTTTGCAAGTAGAAAAAATTGAGTAGGAAAACTGAAATGTTTACCCCGTCATTTTGAAAACATTTCGCAACTATTGTGACCCCATCGTTTGCTGATTTAAAAAAAAAAAAACAAAAAATCCCCCCCCCATCCACCACTGTTTGGTTATGCTGAAAGAGAAATGAGCCCGCGTGCCTACGAACGTTGGCCGCTGGCTCTCGCCACGCAATAAAAACATCACGTTAAAGAACAACGTACGCCCTTTTCAAACTAATTTCAGAGTGTTTCAATCGATTTTCGAAAAAAATATGTAATCACCTTTCTTCTTGGAAATTTAACCAGCTATATTTTTTGATTCAATTTTTTTTCTCTATCGCGTTTAGGAACAATGTTAGTCAAAGTTATTGATAATAAACCTGTTTTGGATCACAAATGAGGATATTGTGGGAAAAGCACCACTCCGATTTTGAATATGTTGTGTGGGAGGGGGGGGGGGTAATGTGCTACAATCCTGCAAAAATAATTGTTGGCCATAAATTTTTCTGTAATTTTGTCTTTTTGCGCTAATTTGACCCTACTATTTTGAAAAACCAGTACAGATGTTTTAAAATGCGATTGATATTTTTCAGGAATTTTTTAATTAACGATAAAATAAACGAGAGAGAGGGGTGAAAAAAAAATTCATCTCGATTGAGCCTTAATTTATATCTAACCAAATGCGGTTGTCGGCTCTCAGATTGTTCTCGATGGTTCAAAACTCCGTAACTTTCATTTTACAATAACACGAACCTGAACTGTATTTGAAAATTGAAAACTGAAATTAAATTTTATTAAAAAGCAACAAGCGAGCTCTTTTGTTTTCTCATTTAACGATGAATACGTCGTAGCAGCTATTTCACTAATCGCTAGAAAATACTCGACAGGGTGAAATTACCTCGTAGAGTGAAATTCCACTTCACTTTTGACGATGCCTGGGAAATTTTTTTTTCGTCGCCTCTTTGTTTTTTTCACGACAGGTAGGCAGATAGGTTGCCAGATGAGGTATACGTTGGTACAGAAAAATAAAATAACCCGAATCCAATTCTGTGTTGCCCGTCATCGTTTTCGTTTTCGTAGAAGACGACAACGACAACGACAACGAAGACGACGAGAAATAACAAGAATTTTCAATTTTTCACGGCAATCAACTACATTATATCGTAATATTCTTAAAAAAGTAATTTCAGAATAAGGCAATTTTCAGACTTTATGAACTAGAAATAATAAATACGACAAGACTTGATAATTTTCAGTCATAGTAGGTATACAAGAAGGAGACAGACGAAGTAACATGAAGGAAAGTAAGAAAAAAAAAAAAAAAAGCAAAAGAAAATTTCGCTTAAGAAAGCTAACGTTACAACAAGAGAAAGAAAAACGTACACGAAAAAGAGGAAAAAAAAAAGAGAGAAAACCTCTTATGAAAAAAAAAAAATACTTCATCAAAAGAACGTCTAGCAGGGGTACCAACCTACCTTTCTACTGGCTTCGTATAGTGGGTTTCTTCTTTCGAGTAAATGAGGTGATTTCTTCTGAATATGAAAAGATTTCGGCGCGGCGAGCTCGTTCTCCACCGCACTTCTCAGGCAGTAGGAAAAAAAATCCGCCGCAAAGGATTATTAAGCAAAGACTTTGTTGCCAGTCCGCTCACGAGCGACGCCATGTTGCAGATCTAATATACCAGATACCTATCTACGTATACCTTTAGCAGCAGTAACTCGTCGTCGACTCTCTATCGATAATAAATTGCCAGCTTCCCAAAGAAAAATTTACTCCGGCTTCTCTCTATCTTATACTTTTCTTCCCTTTCAATTAGGCTTTTTCACGTTTTTCACCAGCATTCTATATGCCCCGTCATCGTTTATAAGCGATGGAATGAGAAACAGCCTCTCATCGTTAAATCAGTCCCACTGCTCCGTGTACCTTTTCACGCCATCCAAATATATCGACTTATTAGAAGAGGGTTTTCTTAGTATTGAGAATCGATGATGGTTTTTTTTTTCTTCTTTAAATTAACGATACATTTGTGTGTGTGTGTGTTTGCGTGATCCAATACTATATTCTTCTTAATGTTTCGTTGGTGCCAAGTCTAGATCTGCATTTGCTTATCGAAAATAGGGTGAAGATGAAAAGGGTTTCCGCTTGTTTCTTTCGATTTAAGATTACTCAATCGTATATCTGATATTTGGTAAGCAACGTTACTTTACTCGAAACGAATTTATCTTTCGTATAGCTTTGAGTAATATTATGATTTAATATTTTATCTGTTCAACCCCACTTTTTCTTTGATAGCTTTTTTGAGTATTGTGCATGATGTGACTCGTTCTCTGATGTATATGTGCTGTGTGCGTCCATTTCGTTATTCCTGATTGTGCTTATCTTTTTGCCTAAAACGAATTGACAGTTTTATTCGTCGCAGCTATCGAGGGGTTGTATTTTTGAAATATATACACTGTGAAACGAATCGTGTAATTTTTTGAAGCAGATATTTGCTTTCTCTTATGTGAGATGTCCTTTTGAAGTGCTGGCTTTAATTTTTTGTTGCACTACAGCTTAGTTTATTTCAAGGATGGTGCTTTATGCAGTCATATGAAAGAATGTTATATACCTTATACGTGGGGTATCAACAATATTCATTTTGGGGTACTAGAAAACAATTGAAATAATTTTCAGCCATGCCAAATATTTATTGTCCCCCCCCCCACACCGAAATTAAGCATCATTTGCCCAGCTCGATACCGACCGTAATCGTTCAAATTTGGGTATTAGGTCCGGATTAGCGACGGATTTGATATTTTTAAGTGTGGATGACTTTGGGTCAAAATTCAGTTATGCTCAAATTTAAGGGAGGGGGTGTTAAGAGGCCAAAAACGCAAAAATTGTTTCTTTTTGAGCCAACCAATAGAAGATCTAAAGTTGACTGACATATCCAAAAATCAACCTCCCAGGTCAATTAGGAGGGGAGATATGGAAATTTCCCTCTTTTTTGATCTTAAAAATCGACTCCTCCCAACCATCTCTTATCAAAATGCAGCTAGAGAGCTGAAATTTGGTATGTAGATTTAGTGATTTTCATAAATATGACAAGTTTTAGGGGATAAAGATGACAAAAAACCGCGGCTTTTTCTATAACGCCTTAATTTTGAGGACCCATAGTTCCACTTTCTTTGAGCTGGAACAGAGGCGAGGAAGGGGGCTGCTCTGAAGTCGGGAATATATGCTCTTAACTGCTCTAATGATACCCTATCATCTTGTATGGTTTTCACCCCCGTAACTTGATGGGGGGGGGGGTTGTCGTTTCTATAGTTCTCCAAGGTTTTTTAAAAAATGGGTGGAAGGTTGGCTGCTCTAACATTGGGAATGAATGCTTTTGACTGCTCTAAAGGCGCTCTATCCTCTTGTATGGTTTTCACGCCCGTACCTCAATTTTTTTTCATCATTGAAAAATATATATTTTGATTAATAATTTTAAATTCTCAAAATTAATTTATAATCTTAATTTCAGGTAAATTGGAGGGGGGGGGGGTTAATATCTAACATACTGAGTAAATTTTAGAGTGGTCAATATTAGCTTTATTTTAGTTAGGCTGTATCAGTTCCCGTATTCTCTAGAGTAACCTCGGGGCCTGGTTGAGAATTTTACCGAGTGGTGGTAGTTGGGGGAGGTTATTAGCTTGTCAAGTAGTGGCCTTCTTTCATGGATTTTGCCAGAAGAGAGCCGGTTGATGAGGGGGGGGGGGACTTAAACTGGAGAAATTTTGTTACGATTTTGTGTAAGGATTTAAATTTTGATGCGATAAGAGGTAGATCCCTCATATAACGCATTTGTGTAAAGTCACTTGGCCAAAGAGTACGCTCTTGGCGAGGCCCTTTTGGCGTAAAACTCGAATTCTTCTGGGCCCAAGGATAAAATACATTTTTCATCCAGCTTAAAAATAACTCCGTATTCATGCACCCACTCTCCGATGCCCAATACGACCATCCGTCTGGCACCGACATCTTTAAAGCAGCTTGGCTCCTTTGTTGACAATAAACTATCATTGGTTGTGGCATTTTTCCTGCAACGTTGCCCGAAAACATCGCCTTCAGGCACTCCTTCTCATTTTCTGGAGCCCCTTTTAGTCATCACTTTCCCTGGTTTTGGATTTAGCAAGAATGCGGATTCGTCGCCATTAAAAATACGATTAGGATCGTCCAATACATTGAGCAAATCTTCTTTGGTTAAATATTCCTTTACTTCATTAAACCAAGAAAATAATTCTTCCTTATTAATATCTGCTTTAGATTTCGTTAAATTTTGAGCCGTGCGTAAGGTTATTTCTTCGGGATGCCTTTTTATGAAAAAAGAGTACCACTTCCGTCCTGGGTTGTACGAAGTTTCTTCAGCTTTGTCGAAATCAATATTTCCAATGTTTTTTCCTAATTTATGGGAAAGCTCCACCCACTACATGCAGAAAGTTGATTTAGGAGATTGGAAAACCGTCTTTAGCTAGGTTAAGCACCCAATTGGCTAGGATATTTTCTTTATCTGGAGTGAATACAGTTGAAGGTCTCATTTTAGCATCCATTGCAGATGTACCTTCTACCTTCGAAACTTGAAGAAAATTCATCCTGCCTCCTTTCACTACGTCCACTGCTGCAGCCATCTGATCAGGAGAATACTTCAAAATTTTCTTCTCTCCTGTGCCAGGACATTCTTAAATTAACTACTTTTATACCTGTAAAAATACTTTTTAATGAAATCATTTTGTATCAGCAAGTTACAACCACGTAAATTCGTGTGTTACTTTATATTAACGCAAGGTGGCAGCTATTGGTGTTGCAGTGAAAAATCATTTATTTATGTTCCTAAACCAGTCACTGATGATAATTAATTACGCGAGGTAAAAATTCTTTTTCTATCGTAGTATACTTACTCTATAATAATTCTTCCAAATACTAAAAAAAATCGCTACATCCGCATAAATATTCCAATAATTTCGTATAATTGCTTATTTACTAACACGCTATATTTTTCGATTTTTATAAGAGCATTAACCTGTGAGAACATTGTTGTGATGCAATTCAAATACTTTTTTTCCCAGTGTGTTTTAATTTGTATTGAGTGGCCAAGTGGTTAAAAGTGATCTTTCAGATGTTGAAAGATCATGAAAAAATTTTATTTTATCACTATAGGAGCGTTGATATCGCAATAATTACCTTTTAAAATGAAGTGGCAGCCTTTGGTAAAGTTTTTATCAGGTGGCAGCTATTGATGCTCTTACCTTAATTAGGATCCGATTCATGAAAAATTATTTTCTAATGCACGAATGGATGGCTTAAATTATGTACTTTCTGTTGGTATGCATGACTTTCCGCGAAAAAATTAATTTTCGTAATTTTTTTAACCAATTAAACAAGAGAAAAAAAATTAAAATACAAAAAGTGTTTACATTTACCCCGATCGACTTTACAGACCGATGGGAGGAGGATGCCTTAGGCTTATTTAGCCATCTGTTTTATGGGTATTTTATTAGGGCGTTGATTTTTTTTTTTTTTTTTTTAAATTTTTACTATACTGGGCGTGTATAATTTCAAGATTTTTACGCCCGGTGTTGAATAGATTGAGAAGGTGAGAATTTAAATTTGGTGGCTCAGGTTGAGTCTGCTGATTAGTGGGATAATTTTTTTCATTTCAATTAATGAATCTGGGATTGTGGGGAGATTTCAGAGATGTTTAGGGTTTGTCTTTCATGTTTTAGAGAGAGGTAAAAGAAGAGAAGGTGTTGGATTGAGGTGGGCTCGGAGTTGCAAAACTGGCATATTGGCTTGGGCTTTTTGAGATATAAGTGGCTGTGGGTGAGTTTTGTATGACCGATTCTAAGGCGAGCGATGATTATTTCTTCTGAACGATTTAGGAGTGAAAGTTTTTTCCACGGGAGGACG
>FIZR01009744.1:0-12649 GCA_900060175.1 Ferrisia virgata | reverse complement strand
TTTTTTTTGTATTGTTATTTTATATTTTTAAAATAAAATAAAGATTTTTTTGTCAAAATTTAAAAAAATAAAGGGGGCTGATTTTTTGTTAAAATTCAAAAAAAGCGAAGGGGCCCAAGCATAAATGCTGCCCAGGGCCTCTCCCAACCTATCTCCGGCCCTGCTTCCCTTAGCGACCGTTTGTTGTCGAGAAATTACGAGAAAGGACCGTAAAAGTGCCGCATTCCTACAAATGTTGAACTAGCAAACCAAAATTTTTCTAAATCAAAAATTAATAACTTATGCAAATGAAAATAGTTGGATTAAAATGCACCTGAATCATAATTTTTTGATATCTTGTTCTTGATATTTATTAAAATCTACGCTCTAAAAATATATATATATATATAAATATATACCCCCTTCCTTCTTTCCTCCCCACATTCATATGAGCTGAAGGACGAACAACAACAATTTAGCCCCAATTTTTCTCGCTAAAATAGAAATGGACTGGACTAAAGGATTCTTTATCCTTCTTCTCTTTAAATGGTAACGTATTTCTTCCCAATTTAAACCCATTCGAAACCACGAACGATACAATTCGTTAATATTCAATTTCGATTGTGGGGGGAGGGGAGTTAAGGATGAGAAGATGGCTTTGTCAAAAATAGGTGAAACGAGGTGAAAAAATATAGGAAAAAAGGAGCACGGTGATGAAAAAATGACAAATTTTGAAAAGCCTTCACTTTGTTCTTCGTCTGCTCATTCCCCTCCGAAATTGAAAATTTTGATCTACACAACTACTTGATTTTAGATACCAACTTCCCTTAAACCTAATTTGAAAAGAAGAGAGAAGTGTGGGAGAATCCAGTGGAAATGCAGAGTTTTTGAATCAAGGGAGGGATAAAAGTAAAAAATTTATTAAATTAGGTATAAAGTTTCTTTGATGAGAAACAAATTTTACGTATGAAAAACAAAGGAATTATTCAATTCCAAATATGGAGGTTAGTACGATTTGAAATTTTAATTGTCCCTCCCTCCCCCCTCGTTTATCCATTAACGTGTTTGTATATTTCTAATTTTTATGGCTCTTGGAATAGTGTGAGATAATGCGGAATCACTTCAGATAGTATTTTTGTGTAAAAATATCTGCATCGAATTCATTTTAATCAATTTTTTTGAATTTTTTGAAAATGAATGAACCTTGCGATCGCTTCTCTGATTTTTAGTCTGATTTTTAATGCCATATTGTCAATGAAAACCAGGCTATTGAAGACTATCGACACACGGTGGATAGGGGGGAAGCATCAACGAAATCCGTTTGGATACTCTAGAAGACCATCTAGACCATTTTTGCCCATGTCAGATATTTTATTTACTCGGCTCACTGGCAACCTAAAATCAGTCAAATTTAGAGAATAGGCTTCGATTAGTGGCCCGTTTGATATTCTGGGGTGGGGATGACTTCGGGTCAAAATTCAGTTGCGCTCAAATTTGGATAAGGGGGTGTTGAGGGGCTAAAGTTACAAAAATTGTTTCTTTTTTAGCCAATCGATAGGTAATCCAAAATTGTACAAACGTATCCAAAAATCAGCTTTCCAAGTCAATTAGAAGAAGAGATATCCGGGCTTTTCTTCCGTTTTCTCCTTGAAAAAAGGGTGTTCCTCCCCAGTCCCCCACCCCAAATTTAGCTAGGAAGTTGAAATTTGGTATGTACATTTAGTAGGGCGACTCTGGATGTGCGTTTCGGTGGTGCCGACTTCTTAGCCCAATTCAACCCAACTACCACCATCCTCCCCCTCCCTCCTCCCTCCTCCCCCCTCCCCCATTAGGAACAAAGCCTTGCTTTGTTATGCTTGTTTTAAATTCATACAATTATAATATTTCGCCAAAAAAAGAAACAGTCTGAAAAGGCATCGCTTTAATTGAAATGAACTTAGCACCCTTTCCTCTCCTTTCATTTACACCCAAACCGATTACTAAATTTGTATATCAAATTCCACCTGCTTAGATCAGTCTTCGATCATGCCTTAAATCTAAAACCTATTGAAAATTTTTTCTCTATTTTTTTCTATGAGTTTTTGGTGAGTTGTAAGTTTGGGTGAAAATGAAATTTTGAAAACAGATTATTTTAGCCCCTTCGATTTTTAGGTATACTGATCATTATACGTGCAAGTCTCATGAGTGGCCTATCACTGGTATAAGGGTAGCGAGGTTAATGCGGAACACCCTGTATATTGGTAAACAATCATTTTATAACAGAGTGTCTTACAGGTACTAAAATTAGTGAAAAAATTTCGCGAAATTAGGTTAAAAATTGTTTAGCTGTTTTTTTATTAATTTTCAAAATTTACACGAAATAAATTGGAAAAAAAATTTCTTATCGAGTTTGATGTATGGAATTTTTCGTGAGAGGCAGGTGGTCGATGTCAACGACAGGCTGGAAAAAATTTCAAGAGGCAGTGCAGAAGTATTGAAAACTGATGGTGATTTTAATCCCTCAAAATTTATCCCATGGTAAATTTTGTCGCTAAATCCATGTAGATTAGGAAGTAATATATCTGATTTTAACGTTCCTGATCTTGTTTAAGCTGTAGCATTTGAAAATGATTCAAGATTCCTAGAAATTTTGAATGGGGGTGGGGGAGGACTAGAGATGGACTAAAAATATGAAATCTCTTTGGATTTCTGTTTTAATTTCATTTTTCTTTTTAGCAGCTCCGACATATCATGCTCGTCATACAGTGAATCCAGCCCCTTGGAGTTACGTCAGCGAAATTGAGACAGAATCTGAAAAATACGCCGATTTTACCAGCACACCGAAATACTCTTGTTATCCTGATAATACTTGTATTAGTGTAAGTTGCTTACGGTATCTAATATTATCATATAATTTTAATATTACCTACCTATTCAACATTCACCTATCATTTCAATTACAATCGTAATTTTATGAATTATTTTTCAATAGGTTAAAACAAATAGCAATGGAACTCTTCGCAAACCTAGTCATATTAAGTATCCACAGACTGATAATCATAGAAATATGTAAGTTCCAATTTTATCTCATCCACATAGTACCTAGATGTAACTTTACACCTGAAAATTCCTCCCTCCCATTATTTGCAGATTTAATACAATGATGACCGACCAAAACGGATACTTGGTTAGTAAAACAGCTCACAACAACACATCGCCGATAGACTTACAGAGTGTAATATCAATGGAAATATTGGAAAATGATATGAATTACGCTGATATTCGAAACCAAGATGTAGGTCGATCAAATATATCTCATTAAAAAAAAAAATTTAACCATATCGAGTACGCTACATATTTTCTAGGTAATCAAGAGAATAACCGAATTGCAAGAAATGGTAGAAAATTCCGAACAATATTTGACTCAGCATCAGAGGGAATCGAGTGATTCGGACAATTCGCATATATCAGTACTCGAATTAGATACATCGATTGCTCCTCCTCCAGGAAAGCTCAAGCATAGCGATTCTTTAACGTTATTGGCTCAGGTATAGCTGGTCCATCTTTATGCAGTGGCGTTCGCTTAAATACGAATTTTATCTACGTTCATTTCATCTACAGAGCCATGCTAATGTGAATGAGAGACTGTACGAAGCTATGAAAGCTTTACAATTGGCTGATCTAGAAAGTGATACGGATTCTATTAGTACTCCTTCGAATAGTCCTTCACGTACGAGTAAGTTTACTTATTAAAATAATTACAAAAAAGAAAGCATCATCGCAATGCGTTGCTTTTTGAGCCTGATTTTCCTAATATATTATATTTATTTATGCGGATTGAAAAAATAATCAATATTCAGGGTAGGAAGGGTTCCATGAAGCTAAAACGTCGAAACCGCCAAAAGGCATGGCGATAAACTCTGCCAAAGGTGCATACCTAATTTCAACTTCCTATCTCAAATTGAAAGGAAGCTATGCGGGAACAAACACAAAATATGAAAAACTGGACAAAAATCTACATTTTTGGGGCTGCGAAGGAGGAGTGCAATGGGGCTGAAAAGTCGAGACTCCCTAAAGGCACATTTAGAACCTGTACTGAATGTTTATATGTAATTTCAGCTTCTCAGCTCAATTTGAAGGGGATTAGGAACAGACTAAAAAAATGAGGAAAAACGACCAAAAACGTGCATCTTTGGAGTGCCATGGGGGTTGGAAAGTGGAGACCTCCAAAAAGGCACATCTAGGGTCCCTACTAAATATGCATATCAAATTTCACTTTCCTAGCTCTACTTAGAGGAGAGTTATACTAGGAACAAACTCAAAAAACTCAAAAAATGAGAAAACTTGACCAAAAAACCACATTTCCAGGGTTTTGAGGGGGTGTAATGGAGCTGAAAGTCGGAGTCTTCAAAAAGCACATTCAGGGTCCTTACTGAATTTACATACCAAATTTTGACTTCCTAGCTCATTCTGGTGGGGAGATAAGAGAGGAACAGCATTTTTCAAGTTCAAACAGGGGAAAATTCCTCATATCTTCTCCTCCTAATTGACTTACGATGCTGATTTTTGGGTATTTTATACAACTTTAAATTCTCTATCGATTGACTCAAAAAGGAACAATTTTTGTGTTTTTAACCCCTCAGTACTCCCTCCCCCAAATTTGGGGATAACTGAGTTTTCACCGAAGGTCGTCCCCACTCATATATATCTAATCCGTCTACAAACTGAACCGATTAACCGAATTAGAGCAATTTTGGTCTGTATTGAGTAGAGTATATGATTTTAGTCTTCGGGCGAAAAAAAAAAATGATATAAAACAAAAATAAATACCTGACATTGCAAAAAATGGTCTTAATGATCTTGTAGGACCCCAAAACGGATTTTTTTATATCCACTCTCCCACTCCACCGCCGTTGGTTGATAGACTATAATAGCCTGGTTTTCATTGACAATATCACGTAGAAAATCAGACTAAAAAGAAGCATCTTGCGATGCTTTTAGCCTGATTTTTCTACGATGGATGGAGGGGGAAGTTAGATCTCCCATTGAGACCGTTTTTGGCCATTTCAGATCTTTATTCCATTCATTTATTTATTAACATCAAAAGGTGTTTTATTGCGTATTCTACTGTGTAATGCATTTTACCGTCAACAGTGGACCATCAAAATCTGGACATTCGAAATCCAGATTGTTTCGATTTTGATGACGTTGACATTGATGGTCAACTGTTCTGGACTGTTAACATTTGGATCGTCAACAGTTGAATTATGTTCGATGAAAACGTTGAATGTGACGAAAAAAATGTTAAGCAGTTTTCAAAATTCCTGATATTGAAAAATCACGATTTTTTTTAAAGTTATACCTCTTTAGATGAAATTTGGACTTCTGCAGGAATCGGGGAAGTGATAAAATGAAGAATTTTGAATATTAGATTAACATTTTTTTCTCAACATTCAAGTTGATCTGATGGTCCAGTGTTGGCAGTTCCAATTTTATGGTTCAATATTGACAGTCAACGTTGATGGTCAACTGTTGATGAATCTGGACCATCAATAGTTAACAGTCTAAATCTTGGTGGTACGAATGTCGATAGTCCACTATTGATGGTCAACTCCTGACAGTCCACTGTTACTGTTGACCATCAGCTGCTAATGATCAATTACGTCTGACAAAAAAGTTGAACGATATAAAAAAAATGCTACGCAATTTTCCAAGATGATGAACGTTGAAAAACATCTTTGATGAAATTTGGTTCACAAACTTGAAATTATTTATCTCGGGTTCATTAGTTGATGTGTAGTTGGCTCAGTAGCGTAAAAGAGTAGGGGGTTAAGAACCCTCTCTCCCTTCAACATCTAGGCCATGAAAATCATAACAATCCACATTCTGACTGTCCGGATTTTGATGGTCCACTGTTGACGCTAAAATTGATTACACAGATCTGTAGAATGCACTACACGCTCAATTTTTTCATCCAACATAATCAAAATGTTGATGGTCCAGATCTATCAACACTTAATCATTAGCAGTTGACAGTCAACAGTTGACAGTCCAATGCTGATGGTCAACTATTGACGCTAAAATTGATTACACAAATTTATAGAATGCGCTCAACACTCAACTTTTTTGTTGAACATAATCCACCTGTTGATAGTTCAGGTCTGTCAACACTCGATCGTTATCAGTTGATGGTCAACAGTGAAGTGTTAAGAGTTGACCAACAATGATGGACCATCAACATCCACACCATCAAAATTTGGACTGTCAACTGTTGGTGGTCCAGATTCATCAACACTTGACTATCAATGGTTGATAGTCAAGTGTGGACTGTCAAAAGATGACCATCAATAGTGAAACATCAAGATCTAGACAGTCTACAAATGACCATCAATCACTGGACTATTATTCTCTTCTTTTTTATTTTTATTTTTTTTTTGCCTCAAGACCAAAATCATTTACTCAGCTCGATGCCGACTAAAATCTGTCAAATTTGGGCCTTAGGCTTACATTCGCTGCGGAATTTATATTTTTGAATGAGGATGACCCTTGGTCAAAATTCAGTTCTGCCCCATTTTGGGAGAGGGGGTGCAGAGGGACCAATAACAAAAAAATGGTTCCTTTTTAAGTCAGTCGATAGAAAATTCAAAGAGGTGTAACATATCCAAAAATCAACCTCCTAGGTCAATTGGGAGAGGTGATATGAGGGTTATCCCCTTTTTGACTTTGAAAAAGGACTGTTCCTCACCTATCTCCCCATCAAAATGAGCTAAGAAGTTGAAATTTGGCATGTATATTTGGTAGTGGTCCTAGATGTACCTTTTGAGGGTTACAATTTTTCAGCATCATTGCACCTCCTCACAGCCCTGAAAAAGTTGTTTTTACTGGATTTTTTCTTATTTTGTGAAATAAGGAAAACCGTCAAAAAACCACTTTTTTGGACCTGTGAGAGGATGTAGTATAGATGAGAAGTCGAAATCCAAAAGACACGTGTAGGAGTCCTACTGCATATAAATGCTAAATTTCAATTCCCTAACACGGGGGGGTATGTGTGAAACAGGTTTTTTTCAAGATCAAAAAGGGGAAAACTACCAATATCTCCCTTCCTAATTGACTTAGGGAGCTGATTTTTGGATATAATGTATAATTTTTAACCATCTACTGATTGGCTTGAAGACGAACAATTTTTGTTATTTGATCGTCCTGTGTACCCGCTCCATCAAATTTGGACATCACTGAAATTTGACCCAAAGTCATCCCTGCTTAAAAATATTAAATCTGCCTTCAAAGTAAGCCTACTACCCAAATTCGATCAATTTTTATCCTTGTCGAAGTAGGGAAATGATTTCTAGTGTTGGGAGAAAAATGGGAGGGGGGGAATAAAAAGGAATAAATATCTGACATGGCCAAAAATTGTCTTGATGGTATTCTAAGACTCCGAAACGGATTTTGTTGATATCCTTCTCCCTTCACACACACACACACACACACACACCTCCATCCAGCATAAGTCGATAGTCTGTAATAGCCTGTTTTTCAATAACAATACGACGTAGACAATCGGGCTAAAAATAAAACTGGTTTGAAATTATAATCACGATTCATTTATCATATTTTACAGACCCGAATAGAAATAGAGATTCGAATTTGAGTTTCGGATTACACAGTCCAGATAATATGATTTCCAAAGAGCAACAAAATATGCAGGTAAAAAAAAAAAAACATGCATCAGAGTGCCTTTAAATTACAAAACAGTCATTTTTTCATAATTATAATTATATTTAATTTAATTCTGTACGCAGGATTGGTGGAGAAAAATGCAAGATGAAAATGATTCTTCAGGATTTCCGGAACCTTGTTATTACGTAGAATCAGATTTTATAGATTTGACTTCAATTCCACCTCCTCCTTTGCCTGAGTCGATTAAAGTATGTCGTATCTTCCCTTATCTCTTTTAACCTCTTTACTTCGTTCATGGTACTAACTCGTAGGTGTTTTTTTTTCATGTACAGGATGAAGATCATCGTTTAATCGAATCTAGAGCCCCACCACCGCCTTCATTTTGTGATGATAGCACTTTCTCGCCTTCAATATCAGAGCAACTAAGACATGACGAAATATTAGGTACGTATAAAAAACCTAATAAATCAATCGTAGCAAATATTCCGAATAATTCGCTCATTTTTTTGTTCAACTTTTATTCAGATACTGCCTTGTCAAAAGTACTGAACAACGATAAAATATTAAGCTTAGACTTAGACTCATTCTTAGCCACTATGACTGTTCCTCCTCCAACGCCTAATGCAGCGGTCACCAGCGAACTAACGTCGACTCAAATATCCTCTTTTATTATACCACCACCTCCAGCAAATCAAGTCAGTACATGTGCATTTTCGATATTTTTAAACCAATGCACGTTTAGAATAACGATGAAATGAAACATCTACAGGAAAAATCCTCCTCCAAGTTACCCAATGGCCATGCAATCGTAGTCGATAAATTAGAATCGCTGCAACAAAACCCAGCCACTTCACCGGCTAAAGAAATCGTTCAAATAAATGGTACTAATTCAACGAGTACTGAAAAACAGGATAAAAATGAAGTGGAAAATTCCACGGCAACGTTAACCAATAAGAAGAAAAGTGCTCCACCGAAACTGCCACCGAGATCGGATTCGTTAAATTCATTGACCAAACGACCTCTGCCTCCGACCCCTGCTCAGGTATTGGATTTGTTAGATTCATTTTTCAAAACTTTATCAGTACTTTCTGTTTCACTTTACACTTCTCTTGAATTTTAACTTTAACTACGCTGTTTTTTTGAAATGAAAATATTGCCATATTCTTGTTCCGCAGAATACTTCTCAAAATATTTACATGGCTGAAAGCAAAGAAGCTATTGAAGAAGTATTGAAATTAATCGAAGAGCACAAAACCATCGTGGCTGAATGTGATACTGCTCAAGCTCATGGCGGTGGCTCCAACATAAACGAGTTGAAGTTTCAAGTATGTACACAATTCATTACCTTGTGCTCTTGAGTAATTGCAATGAGGACAATTCAGTGGGAAAGTTAAGGGCTGGAAAGTTGCAAAATTATGTCAAATCAATTTGGTAAAAGTTCAAGAGTCAACGGCTTGGCTCCAATAAGTTGCATAATTTTGCAAATTTCGTATAAGTTTCAAGAAAAAAAAGTTTGAAAATAAACATTTTGAGATATTTTTATGCAAAATGCACCTTGTCACCGATTTAAAAGGAACTTACCCTCACCCCAAGGGATAGTTTCGATGCGACTCTAACTTCGAATAAACATTGCCGACCCCCCCCCCCCCCCAAGTAGTAAAAATTACATTTCAAATAACGTCAAGTACACGTGGTAAAAGTTTGAGGTTCAACTTAAAAGTCTATTTCCTTCCCCCTCCGCCCACAATTTCGAAATTTTCATAAAAATCAAAAAAAAATAATTTTTTGGGACGAATACGACACAGTAGACCGCATGGTGCAATTTTCTCGCTCGAAAACAATTCAAAAAATGGATTTACGAAAATTTGAACCTCAATCACTTTTTACAGGTTTTTTATGAAAAAAAATAAGTTAAAAATACAGAAAATTGATCAAAAATCACGAAAAAAATCGTTAAAAATCATCAAAAAATTGGAAAACTGGGTAAAAACAGCGTAAAATTTATCAAAAATCAAGAAAAGTCGTCGAAAGTCAAGTGAAAAATGAGTGAAACTTGATGAAAAATCGCGAAAAAATTGTTAAAAATCATCAAAAATTAGTTGGAAAATTGGCAAAAAGGATTAAAAAGAGCAGAAAATTGACCTAGAATTCGAAAAAAATGTTGAAAATCATCAAAAATTGGATAAAAATTGCTAGAAAATGTTGACAAATGTTTAAAAAATGATTTATAATATGATAGAAAATTGATAAAAAAATGAAAAAAGTTCAATTTTTTGTCATTTTTTTTATCAATTTTCTTTATTTTTTACGTGTTTTTGTCAATTTTTTATCCAATTTTTGATGCTTTTCAACGTTTTTTTCATGTTTTTGGTCAGTTTTCACTTATTTTTCAACAATTTTTCTTATGTCAATTTCTTACTCAAATTTTAATAATTTTTCTCAATTTTTTTCATGTTATTTGTCAGTTTTCATCTATTTTTCAACATTTTTTCATGATTTTTAATCAATTTTCAACCATTTTTGGTCAGTTTTTATTCATGTTTCATCTAATTTTCGTAATTTTTGTTTAATATTCTGCACTTTTTACCCAGTTTTGTATTTTTTAGCCAATTTTCGATGATTTTCAAAGATTTTTTTTATGATTTTTGATCAATTTTCTCCACTTTTCACCCCTTCTTTCGTAAAATCGTCACCCAGTTATATCATTTTGCTCAATTTTTTGTGACTTTCAGCAATTTTTTGTATTGTTTTTTTTTTTTTCAATTTACACATATTTTTTAACATTATTTCGCGATTTTTAATTAAATTTCCTCACTTTTTACCCGTTTTTTGTCAAATGTTTACCCAATTTTCCCAAATCTCGAAAAAATTAAAAAAAAATTATAGTTATTAAATCACATACTTTAGCAAAAAAATTCAGCAATTCGAAGTTTTCTTTTGTCAATGTCTCCACCCCTCTTGGGGCCCTTTTGAGGTGCAAAATTCGTAAAAAAAATTCAGGTTGATTTACCCATCATCCCTCTAAACATTTAGATCAAAATCATAATTTTTCCTCAAATACGTGCGAATAGAAATTTGTTTATAAAAAAAAAAAGGTTTTTTCGATATTAATAGCAAGAGGAGAGGGGTTAGGGTTGGGAAAAATTTTTTGGGTCTAAAATTTTTTTTAGGGACACCTAATGATGTTTTGTGAAAATTTTGAAAATCTGAGATCAAGGGCATTTCGCTATATTTATCCAACATTATTTGACATCGTTTTGCAAAATTTTTCTCCCCTTTTTCTTTTCAACTTTCTAAAAAAATCTCAAACTATATAGCACTCTGTTACCCCTCCACCGCTTCTTGGCATACTTCCAATCCTGCTAACATCTTTTTCTTTCTTCACGCAGGAAATCATACAAGAACTAACCGCCGAAACGAAAACGCTCGTGTCATCGTCGAAATCGCTAATACGCAGTTACATGGACCCATCGTCGTCCGATTTCAGCGTTAATTTATCCGGTTGCGTTAAACAATTGAAAACCTTAATAGAATTAAGCAGGCGACTTGTAACCCACACGGCATCTCCTCTACAAACGAGGAACTTAATATTAAAAGTACTCGATGTAATTAATTCGTTTCACGAATGCATAACGACTAAAAACATCGAAACTGAGACCATAACCAAACACGCCGAAAACTTAGCTAATGTGTTGGCCACGTTGTTGAGAAGTTTGAGAATATTTTCTCCTTGAATTTTACACAGTTTACGTCGCCTCGTAGTCGACCATCTTTTATTATAAAACGTTTGATTATTTTTCGGTGGTGTTTTTTTTTTCTGTTTTTCTATTCCTATATAGAATTTCATTTTTTTTTTTTTTTTTAGTTACCATTCCAATGTATAAGATGTTGTGTATATACATATTTACGACGTTCGTACTCCTCGGTTATTTTATTAGGTATTTTTAAAAATGGAGGGAGGGAGGTAATGTATAGTTTTTCATTCTTACCTAAGGTTTATACAAAATAATTAAAGTACCAACTTACTCTGATGATACGAGTAACGAGTGACATTCCAAGAATTATTTATTAGATGGCGGAATGATACTCTCTTAATGTTATGGTACCTATAATTTCTTTTCTTTTTTCTTTTTTTTTTCTCGCGAATTTACATTTCTAATTTATTACGATTGCGCTTATATCGGACGTGTTAATGCTTTTCCGTACGTTAGATTGAATTTTTTTTTTTTTTTTTTTGTAAATTTTTCGATTACGTTTATGTATATTCTTAAGAAGTAAGTAATTTGTCACAGTACATCGCGTTTTGTTTTGTTTTGTTTTGTTTTTTCGAGTCGCTTTGAATTTCTCTTAAATGAACGATTTTGTACGAATTCTTGTTTAGAGTATAATTTCATCGAAAAATATTATTTGTATCGTAATTTACATTTTAGTTTTTTGCTTCAAATAAAATATTTTGTTTTTATTCGAAATGAGTGTAAATTTATTTGAAAATGCCGAAAATGTAGGCATTGAAAATAATATGCTGCCCCTTCAAATCTCACCATAGGCAATCATATTCACAGCTGCGTCAGTTACGTAGCAGCATTATCAGATCATGATTTCAATTCGGTATTCGACATAATACTCGGTATATATGCAGGGTGTTTCACTTTGATAGTACTTCCTTCATAGTATAAGTAGAGCAACTCAAATTATAGGTATGTATAATATTTTGTCCATCCTAATCATTGCAGGAGTAAAGATATATGGATCTGAAATTTTTTCCTCTAAAAATCTGTAATTTTCAGAAATGTTCAACTTTTTATCCAAAAATGCTGGAAATGCCCATTTTGCGGACTGCATGTCTCCAGCCCCACTCATATGTAATTGGGGAGAGAGTGAAAATAGTACCGGTAGTTTGTGCACAAACCCTCCTACCCCTATTAAAAAAAAACACCCTTGGCTGAGACTAGAGTATGCAATTTTCAAGTCTATGTTGGAATAGCCAATTTTACAATAATCTCACTGGGGGGGG
>FIZR01009743.1:0-13495 GCA_900060175.1 Ferrisia virgata | reverse complement strand
TCGAATGTCCCAAGTATCACCGAGAAAGAATCCTATATCTTACATTAAACGATCCTGAGGAAGTTCTGGCTGATAATCGTCAAAAAATTCAAAATCTACTATCCTTTGTGACCAAAACTAGACTAAAACCTTTTCTTTAAACAACTATCCCTTCAATACGCCTCTGGTCACCGTTGCAGAACATGGCGTTAACAAAGAAAAAAAAAAAGAATAAAAAAGCGATCAACGTTCAATTCTGTATCAGAAGAATCGATTAGTTTTCTTGAAAGTCACGAAACTGCCCCCCCCCCCCACAACTAGGAAAGGTTAAAAATGATGTTTTAAAATATTATTCGATAGGAAAATTTTTTTACTTTTTTTTCGTGAGTACAAAAGTTTTTTTTTTTCACTTTTCCAGCAAAGAATTGAAATTTATTGATTAGAATGGAGAGAGAGGGTAAGAAAGGAAAAATAATTTTTAGCACTTCTCAATTTTGCAATTTTCAAGAAAACAAACTGATTCTTCTGATATAGAATTGAAAATCGAAAGCTTATTTCAAGAATCATAAATAAATTTATTACACTGAGATGGGAAAATTTAAAAATAAGTCAACTTTGGGCAGCCATCACTGTACGTAAAGAATTGAGTTTTTTCATAAAATAAAAATCTCATTTGATGCAGGATTTCTTGTAGAATATTTTTGCCTATTGCACTCGTTTCATTTAAGGCTTCCCTACGGTGGTGCAGGGGAAAACTAATTTTTTTGACAGTTTTGGCCATCACTTGTGATGATCTCCACATAATCCAAAATTTAGCTTACTATGAATTTAGAACGGGTCAGTACCTTATTTGATTGACCAATAAAACCTAGCCTGGTACTCCCAAGCTATAAAATATTAATTAAAATTTTTCAGGAGGCTCGTTAAGCGTGCACTGGTAAAAGATTAGTTTTGAGTATATTTGCATTTTTTTTTCCTTACCACAGCGAGTGGAAGTGGCAAAATGAAGAATGTACCTCGAGTGTCTTTTTCATTTTAATTTTTCTTCAAGCTCGAGTGAAGGTACCTACGGGGGCGTGCTGAAGAATTTTTTCAGACTTTTCCGACACTAAATACGACTTGGAAATTTTTTTGGAAAGGGTTGTACAGCCCCCTCAATGTTTTTTGAGAAAACGATTCGAGAAAAAAAAACTCGCCTCGTGTTGTTCTGAGTACTTCACACACGCTGTAATTTTTTCAAATATACTATGGGTCTTATAAAAGAAATTATAGAACAGAAAAGGTTTTCTAAAAAATTTAAAACATTATATTTTTCCGATAAATTTCATCACAAGTCCCTTAGTTTTCGCGTTACATGTGAAAATGTGTGATTTCAAGTCACCTGTCGATCAAAATGGCAGCCATTTTGCAAGTTCAATCAATGTTCATTTCGGATAAGATGACTTAAGATGTTCTCTGAGATGTCACTTTACCATACAAACAAATACCTGTACTTTTTTTTTTACAGATTAAGAATCTGCACGAGTAGCAAATTTAATAGTATAGATCGTTGCGGTGGTGATGGAACGGGATCATGCAAAAATGTTGATGTAAATTTTAAAGATGGCGTGAGAACAGTAGTTCTTTTCTACTGTAATGGTCGGAATGCAGATTTTTGTGTATATGCCACAAGCACAAGCGGTACTGGTACGGGTACCATGTGGGTAAATCCCAGTGGTTCGTATTGCGAATAGACAATGGGAAAGATTTCTTCATTCGGTAATTCAACGATGTACTTTATTGGAGTTTTTTTTTCAAAGAATTAATTATTTAATCATAAGTATTATTATTATTATTATTATTATTATTACTATCGGTAGAGGCAAAAACTAAAATTATATTTTCCAAACCATTGCATAGTCCATAAAAATATGATTGAAAAATAGCTGACAAGAAACATCAGTTATGATGGATGTAAGATGGGATTGTATTCAAAAAAATTTCTGTATCAGCCTCAATCCATATTAGGGCTACTTCCTATTAAATAATCTCCCCTGCATGTGAGTGTATTCGCGTCATCTTTCTTGGATGTTGAATTTTAGGCGCAATAGAAAAATCTTTAATCTTTATATTGTGAGTAACTACGAAGGATGTCCTTCAACAAAAACTTTCATATGAAGAGTAATGAGTTTTATTTAGTAAAGTGAATCATATACATTGGTAATTATGTAGTTCAAATCTAATCCTCGTCTGGATTGTATCTTCAGTCAATTTTCAATCATCGAAAAAAAAAATTAAGAAACTTTTACCCTAGAGTCCTGATTTTTTGTACTACAATGTTAACTGGATGTTTCTTGGGATAAAATATCATCTTCAAGGACACCAGTTTTTTTTTTATGAAGAGATGCTTATAATTTTGCTATAACTTTCTAACCCAGACGCATCCAGCCTCAGTTTTTCATAAAATAAAGAAAATATTTGATCTAAGATGTTTTCTTTTAATAAGCGCCGGGGATGCGGGTAGATGTTGAAGTGAAAAGCCGAAATCCACAAAAGTGCATTTAAGACCTATGATGAAATAGCTACATACCAAATTCCAACTTCCTAGTTCATTTAGGAGGGAAGATATGCGAGCACCAAACTCAAAAAATAAGAAAAACATGCCAAAAAACTACAATTTTGGGGCCATGAGACTGAAAAATCGAAACGCCCAGAAAGCACATCTAACACCTATATTAAATCCACATGCCAAATTTCAACTAACTAATTATTAGAAGAGAGTTGTATCAAATATGACACCCCCCCCCCCAATTTTTCGGGGCTATAAATGATGCAATGCATTGAAAAGTCGAAATAACCAAAAAGCACACTTACAGTTTCAGCCAAATCAACATACCAAATATCAATGCTACCTCAATTTGGAGGGGAAAATATGGGATGAAAAGCCTGTTATCAAGGCCAAAAAGTGGAAAACCGCCGTATCTCCCCTCCTAACTGAGCTAGGAGGCTAAATTTTGGATATGTTATACAACATTAGAATGTCCATCAATCGGCTCAAAACAAAATAATTTTTGCGGCTTTTGCCTCTCAGCATCTTCTCTCCCAAAATTAGACATAACTGAATTTCAACCCGAGGTCATGCCCACTCATATATAACTAATCCGTTGCCAAACCGAGCTTATTGATTAAATTGAAGTGATTTTGTTCAGTACTAAGCACAGTAAATGATTATAGTTTCCAGGAGAAAAAAATTAAAAATAAAAAAAAATATCTGATATTGGCAAAAAATGATCTCAATGGTCTTCTAGGACCCTAAAACGAATTTTGTTGATATTTCTCCCCTCGTCCGGCCGAAGGTTGATAGGCTGTAATAACCCGGTTTTCATTGACGATAAGACAAAGAAAATCAGGCCAAAAATTCATTCAAGTATGAATAAAATTCTATATTACGACGATGTAAACTTTAAAAACTTCCGATGATTTTTCGGCATTTTTTTTTTTTCAAAATCAGACCAATTCATTACGCAAGGTATCCAAGCCCGAAAACTTGAGTGAAAAGGAGAATTTTTCATTACACAGAAAATATTGAAGAAAAAAATGCCTTTATTCAATATTTTCATAATGCTAATTTTGTAGAACTGCATTAATTAATTTTACACGAAAAGTGTTAGGATGGAAATATTTGTACGTTTGTATCTTGCTACTCGAATTCAATTGAATGCGAAACATGATAGAAGATTGCCGAATTGATTGGGCACTATCAAAGAAATTCCAAGTACACTAATTTATGCACAATTTACCTACATAGCGAATACACAAGTGAACGAGTGTTTAATTTTCACAGCAAAATTTGCCCTTTTAACGAATGAATATTCAGTAATAATGATATTGTAACTGGAATACATATCCTTTTTTCTTTAATATGTAATCACAGATTTTTGTGAAAATCATTTCAGAAACTGAACCCACTGCAGTAAAATCAAAAAACCCAAATACCAGTCGTATTCCAATCACATCAAAATTTGAAATCCTTAATTACAGACTCATTATATCCTCGGCTAAATCAGAAACATCAAATCCCATACTTTTTCCATCGTGAAAAATGAAAACCATAAATCCTAGTGCGATTCTAGCCCGAAAAAATTCTATGGTACTACGCACTGACAAAAAATACTGATAGTTGTCACAGGACACGCTTTCTACTCTGCAAACTCCAAATTTCCCTCAAATTTTACCCACGAAACCACGGTTTCAACTCTTTTAACAGAGCACACCACATAAACCCACCGAAAATCGTGCAATACCGTAGAACTCTAGTGAAAGAGTTAAAAATTAGTGATTTTAATTTAGAAATTTTTTTTAGCCACGAAACGTGCAATTGAATTTAAAGTTTATACAATGTAAAAATGAATTTTCCCATCGGATGCACCGAAGCTCAGAACTTTTTTGCATTTTTAATTGCAATTAACTTTTTCTCTTTTCGGAACGTATTTTTGGGGTGACAACCTGGCACTGGCTTATACATTTTCTTGGTGGGGGGGGGGAGGGAGATTAAAATTCCTATCTTCGCGATTCAAGAATTTTCAACGCCCAAGACCCATTCCCAAAGAAATGTGGCTTTAATAATCTAGCCACATGCATGACTGAGACCGTAATTTTTCTCCTCTCTGAACATTTAACCAGCTCGTATAGACCGATTAGTGGCTGTCAGAAGTGAAAATGCAAATTTTCTCAAAAATAGTTCGACTTTGAGGATTTATACTTTCATCTTATTTTGTACTAGGGGCATGGAATTTTGTACTCAGGAAGTTCATTTGAAATTCATGCATTTTTTTCAGCATTCTGTTCTGTAATAAATACATCCCAATAGAATATCTTCTATAGGCTGTCTATCAACTGTTTTATATTATTCATATATTGTTTATTTTCTTATTTTTATTTATTTTATTTATAATTTTTTTTTTTTCGTTTCATTTATTTTATTTCATTTTGAATAGTAATTTAAATTAAATTTAGTTAATATGGATTTTAGAATTAAGCATACTACATAGGTATTTCGTATTTTAGTTATCAGATATGAGTAAAAGATAAGGTGAGATTTATTCATTTGTTAATTTATACGTTAAAGTAGTTTATCTTTTCGTCTTGGTATGTTTACATAAATATACGTAATTATTTTAATCTCATATCGCTCGAGTAATGTCATTTTTCAAAAGCACTGCACAGATGAAACTCTGTTATCGCGAACAACAGATCATTGTGAGTCTCTTTGACATTTAAATTTTTACTGTATTCAATTGAAGTAAAGAAAACGTCTCACTTGCTTTTTGTGCAAATTTTTGAAGAAGAAATACTACGTATGGTTCCACAAAGTCCAATTCAAGTATATACTACTGACATAGATGCGGGGAGGGGGGAGGGGCAAATACCATTCAGAGTAATTTTTACAAGCATCTACAGCCTCAACTAAATGTACATACTAAATTTAAACTTCGTAGCTCAATTTGCCGACGAGATAGGGAGAACAACCCTTTTTCAAGGTCAAAAAAGTGGGAAACACCCATATCTCCCCTCCTAATTGACTTAGGAAGTTGATTTTTGGATATGTAATGCAACTTTTGATTCTCTATCAATTGGCTTAAAAAAGGTCAATTTTTGCTTTTTTGACTTCTCAGCACCTCCTCCTCCAAAATGGGGCAAAACTGAATTTTAACCCAAAGCTATCCCCACTCTAGTGTATCTAATCTGCCGCCAGACTTGGCCGATTGACCGAATTGGAGCGATTTTGGTCGGTATCGAGCGGAGTAAATAATTTTAATGTTCGGGAAAAAATGAAAAAAAATAAAATAAAAATGAATATCTGACATGGCTAAAAATTGTCTTAATGGTCATCTAGGACCCTAAAACGGGTTTTGTTGATATTCCTCCCCTCATCCGCCGTTGGTCGATAGATTGTAACCGTCTGGTTTTTATTGACAATACAACATAGAAAATCAGGCTAAAACCATTTTACAGAGAATTCATTACATAAAATGGGAATACTGTCAATAATATAACATTCCTTGCCCATTGAAGACCATTTTCCATTCCCAATTCTCTGGTTTAGGGATTCTCAAAATGTTCATACCTGGTCCTGTCCTCCTTCAATTTCTCTCGTGTTCATGCCTCTGTTGAAGGAAAGGTAAAGAAGTTAAACATCATCTTCTGCAGGCTAAATGCGTTAAAATGTTGATAATCTTTAATTTTTTTTTCTGGAAATACTATCCTGTATGAAAAAAATACGTGTTTCCAAGGGTCTCAAAAAGAATGCGGAAGCTCAAATTTTTTTTTTTTTTTTTTTTTTTTTAAATTTATCATTAAAAAGCCCCTTTCAAATTTTTTTTTTTTTTTTTTTTTTTTGTTAAAAATAGTATTGAAGTTATTCCGACAAAATTTGAATCAAATTTTTCTCGATTTTTTTTTAAGTTTTAAATCTAAAAAAAAGTTGACGGATTAAAATTTTTACCACGTCAATTGCAAAAAAAAAATTTAACGACTTGTCTTAATCGTATAGCGTAGACTATTAGGAAGGATCGAATGGATTATCAGCAAACTTACGTAGGTAGTTGATTTTGAGTAGAAAACTCACCATACCAAAATTCTGTGACCCTTGCTTAAACAAGTGTATAGCTATGGGTCCACAAAGAGGGGTAATTTTCGAAAAAAAACATGGTTTTTATCATTTTCATCTGCTTAAAAATGATGTAAGACCTCGGTAACAGAGCTAAAAAAAATACCATTTGAGTTTCCGCGTCTCCCTATACCATTGGCATTTCAGTTCGATACCATTCATAACAACCTACAAGGGGATTGAAAAGTTGTGGATCGTAAAAAAAACGACATTATTTAATTTTTTTAAAAACGTAATAAAACGGCCTTTCGCCTCAATAATGGGTCGAAATATTTTATTCACCTAAAAAAGTGATTTCCAATTACAATTACTGAAGAATTTTGGGTCACAGGGCAGCTAACCTTGTAATTTGCAGATCGTTGAAATTATTCCTATTAATCATCACGAAATTTTCAACATCTAAAAATCAATTTTTCAGTTGACTGCCCTGTAACGCGAATTTTTTCATCAGTTTCAATTGGAATTCACTTTTCTAGGGTGAATTTTTTTTTTAGATTCGTTATTGAAGGGAAAGGCCCCTTTACCGTGTTTTTCGGGAAAATAAAAAATGTCGATTTTTACTGTAGAATCTTAAATTGCACTTTTTAGCTCTGCGATCGAGATTCTACATCACTTATAGAGGATTAAGAGTGACAAAAAATTGTGGTTTTTTTTTTCGAAAATGATCCCACCTTGGGCTGTTATAAAATTTTTTTACGGTCAATTTTCGACTTCGAGTCAATTGCCTACGCGAGTTTGGTCAAAATCCATGCTATGTTTCCTTTCGTGATCCAGTCAACTGGCTACACATCTTATGGATCAAACCAGCCAAACTATTTCTCCAATTTTGATAATGTGAAATTTCATGCCAATTTTTTTTTTTTTTTTGTTCTTACATTTCGATCCGTATGATTGCGAATTTTTCATGTATCCCGAGTAAAATTTCGACAACGAGCAAAAGTTATTTCAAAAAACCAGCACGATATTCTACTCTGTACGTGATTCAATACACAATGCACAGTACTGTCTATTGAAAATTTTCAGCAAAATGTAACATTGATTTTGAGCAACGCTTCGAGGATCTACTGTGAAATATTATAATTTGAAAAACACGCGGTGACGAATATTCGATTGTTAGAAATCAACGTTTCTGTGTTCTAAAGCGATCTGACTAATAACGACGATACAGTTGTACAATTAAAATGTAAAGTGGGTTCGATACGTGCTCGTATGTATCATTCGCACAAGGTAAGATTTGCGATGGAAGAGTCATCCGAGTACACAATACATAGCACATATTGCGCGTATTCGTATTGAATCTAAGGCTTAAAAAATGTTTAAACAGTCGAGTATTCAACAGATGACGAATCTTTGTACTCGCTGCTCACTAAGTAACGTTTTGTCAAATGAATTAGGTGTGCGATTTTTCGATTATAAAAAATCACGATGGGGCAGGTATTTTATCATAATTGTTCATCCATCCAGCAACACTCACGCTTTTTGCATCGTTATACTTCAAAGTATCTGTTCAGTATAAAAGTATTAAAATGCCTGTAGATACGAGTGGAATCAAACTAATCGTAATTGCAACGGTTACCATTTTAATTGCTCCTTTATTGTATTGGCGAGTTGAGGCAGCTTTTCACATGAATTCTAAGGCGTTCGAAAAAGCAGGAGGGTAAGTATTTTTTTCTTTTCAAATAACGAAGTGACAAATATAGACACAGACACGTTACAACCACTCAACCAGCATTTTAGAAAATTTTTTGAACGAGTGATAAAATGTACCAAATTTACAGTTCAACACGACAGATTCCTAACAAAAAGGCTGAAATTCACAAACAACGAAAGCGTATTTATGGTTAAAGTGGATGAATTGGTGCTGTCCTCAAGTTTTTAAAAATCATCACAGAACAGTGTCGAGAGCTCTCAAAAAAATTTTATATCATATGAACCATCTCTCCCTTCTCGCCATATCATATTTCTTATTGAAAAATTGCCTCGAAGGTGTGTTCATGCTAAGAAATTGAAACTAATTGGCATGTGTAGGCAAAGGAAGGGGCTTTATAAATGCCAGAATTTTTTCAAAATATTTCATACAATATGTGAGAAAAAATAAATGGACAAAAAAAGGGAGAAAAGGTTCGTGAAATTTTTCTTTTCCAAAATTTGTGTCTCAGTGAGAGAACTCATTTCAGGAATACTTTTCTTTTTGCTTTTTCAAGTGTTGGGTTGTGGCAAAAATAACGAAATCCTCCCTAAAAAATTCAAAGTATTTAGAAACCGAAAAGAGCATCTCAGACTAGACCCCTACTAATATGAATTCACGATTACCAACGTTCATTTATGGGTTTATGGAAAATTTTTAAAAACGTGAAAAATTGAAATCTATATTTTAAATGGAAGTTCCACGTTTTTTGGAACGCCATCGCATAGCACTACGTGAATTATACCATTCGAAGTGGTGCGATTTGTAGATGGTTTATAGCGTTTAAAATTTTTTAAAATCAACTTTATCAAGTTAGAGAGCTTTAGTAACCAACTATTTTTAATGTAATCAAAGCATCGAAAATTTGCGTCAGTTAGAGACCTTCCTAAATCGCTAACCAACAATTTTTATTTCATGTTCAATGTGTAACGAATTATTGTAACCAACGATTTTTGAATATGGTTGATGAGTACATAATTTATTGGTGAGACGTAACCACTTCTGTTTTTATTTTTCATAGTCCGTTCAATTTAAATTGAACTCTCGCCATTTCAAACATTTATAAATGATTATCAAAAATTCAAAACAACGTAGATATTCAATTTTTCATCAATATCATTGCAATTTTTCGCCAAGTGATTACAATGGGTGAATTATTTCAACGAAAAACAAAATAAATTTTTCTAACATCAAATCTTCTTCCCAACCAGTAATTCTTTAATCCTGAAATGAATGAATTTGTACATTATGAAAATTTGTCGAATACCTTAAAAATAAAGTGCACATAAATTTCTTCCCAAAATGAATCCAACCCTGTCTCATTATTATCTATAATTACAAGTGGTAGTGCGGCAATGTTATTTTATTATTATTTTTTTTTAATTCTCTGGAAGATATAATCATTCCAGCAGAACTAATTTTTGTTTGCGACATATTTACAGACGTGCTACTGCTACAATTTTTAGTATGGGTACCTTCAAAGTAGGTACTTGAAACCTACGGATGGTAAAATTTTCAGATATTTTTTAATTTATAGGAACGAACAAAACTGTAATATTTGTTTTGCAGACCTACGCAGATATATAGGGGCTAACGTGATGACCCCAATGAGAACGGGGTTGCATTCACTTTGGAAACAAATTAGTGTATACCTTACTTTTAAGGTATCGACAAACTTTCATTTTGTGCCAATTCGTTCGTTTCAACTTTGAAGATTAAAATAATTACCGACTGGGAAGAAGATTTGATGTTAGAAAAAATAAAAATGGGTTCGTTTACCATTGACATTGCACCCAGCATAAAATTTTTTGTCTAAATTGACTCGAGCGAATCTTTTGAACACTACAAAATCTGATTGGTTAATACTTTTTTTTATACTTAATTTAAAGTGTATACGTTAATTTTTTTCCAAAGTGAATACACTCCAGATTCACTTTGAAAAGGATTTTGACGTTACCTTTGTAAAATGTTGAAAAATTTTCTTTGCTCTAAGTACATGCCTGAGGAAAAATGTTTTGACACGAAATTTTCACCTCCAAATAATTATGTAATTTCGAATTCCCTAAAAAATTCCTTCGAATAACTTCTGCTCGTGGAAATTTTACAACATTACCAATTCTCACTAAAATTCAAAGATAAAGATTCGTGCTTTTTTTGTAATTTTTTCAGGCCTTTTTCCCAATACCGATAAATTTTTTAAAAAAGTGTTTTCCAAGCAAAGCCAGGACTAAAATTGAAAAAAAAATTCCGAGCAAAGACTTGAAAATTACTGTTTTTTTTTTCTTTATTAATTTTAATATCTTTTTGTTTATAAGAATGGAGCATTCGACTTTCAAGTTCTCGAGCAAACATGAAAAATTTCCAAGAACTTTGTGCAAATTTCGTGTTTTTTTTTTTTATTCTGTCGACACGAGTAGAATACTTGGGCTTTTCAGAGGCGTAGCCAAGGGTGATCGTTAAAAATCTTATTTTTTCAAAACTTCATCCTCGCTTCGTTTGGACACACCATTTAATTCATTTTTATAAAATCACGCCCAAGAAATACCCCCTTCCTCGAGTCACTCCTGGCTATGCCACCGGGTTCGTACGTCCTTTTCATATGCAGTGAGAACCCTGAATTTAAAGATTTACACTGTGGTCAAACGTTGTTTCTTGCCCAGAAATATAACAATTTGTAAAGTCGCATAACATGGAGAAAAAAATTGGGCCTTTGAAAAAATATAAGTTCTTGGTAATTCTTATTTCAGTCTCAAAATTTTTTTCTAATATTCGTAGAAAATTTTTAGAAATTTCTTTTGTCCGAAATCCGTCTTTGAAAATATCTACTGCAATGGGGACAATGCGGCATCATCTCTGTAAGATTCAGCACGAAATGTAAGCTAAAAAAATAAAACTGAGTCTGAAAATGTTTCAACTTTAAAATTTTTTTCTCTTTTTCTGTGCATAGAAAATTTTTGTAAGCTCCACAGTAGGTGGTTTTTGAGTCTTCATTTGAAAAATACTTATTGCCTAATTGGCACTAGACTCTGTACAACTGAACAGAAAATTTAAATTTGAAAAGAAATACAAAATCTATGGTGATATTTTAAATTCAAAAATATGTACTCTGTTCCCAAAATATTTTTGAATTGCAGATAGACCTCGAGTTCATCTTATTGATATTTGAAAACAACATGGATTTATACCAGTAGTGTATTCAGCATCAAAAGATTCCTTCTCCCTGCCTATGCTTAAAAAATTTCTGAAAATTTCACTGGTGATTGCTACTAATTCCTTCGCAAAGTAAATACCATTATAGTCAAGATACCATATCGGTAGAATTTTAGAATTTTTTTTTCTAAATCACAAATTTTGGTCGCACTTTTCCGATCTTTTGGATTGAAAATGATGTTTAAGAAGCTTCTGGTATCACCTCATTATTTGTCTATATGAAGGTTGAAGAACTAACTACACTTCGCATAAGTATTAACACACATTTCACCCTTATATTATATTCATTTTCCAAGACAAAGTTTAAGAATTATTAATTTTGCATTACAAAATATTTTATCTATTCACGTGTTCATATCAGTTTCATTTTCCTTCCTGAACTTTCATGGTCCGTCCAAAGGATGGGTAAAGAGACTGGTAATAGATATAGGGAAGATGCTACACCCAACACACGACTCTATAAACATAAAAAAAAAAAAAACTAACCTCAAATTCGTGTTTAGAAGGTCGAATGAACCCTACCCACGTACCCAGACACTTAATACGATAATTTTATCATAAGGATTTTGAATTTTCGATTTATTATGAATTTTTCTTTCCATGTCTTATAACCTGTTAATACTTGGAGAATAATTACAGTATAAAATTGTCAAGAGTAAAACGAACGCCAAAAAAGAACATATGTTACAGGCCTATGACGTAAACATTTTCAATTCCCTTTACGATTATTATTTTGAAATCTCGTCACATTATAAGAACTTCGATACATATTCTTTACACGTAGTTCAATTTACCCCACCTAACTGTACAGATTTTTGCTCGAAGAAAAAAATTGCATCCAAGCATATGTCATTTTACAGGTTGAGAATCTGCACAAGTAGCGCTTTCAGCGGTGTAAACCAATGTGATGCTGGTGATAGTGGAGAATGCAAAGATGTTGATGTAGCGTTTCATGACTACGTAAAAACCGTCAAACTTTATTACTGTAATGGTCCAAGTGTAGATTATTGCGTATATTCCACAGGCCTATCTGGCACAAGGACCGCTAAGATGTACGTGAATTCGAGCGGGCAATGCGAATAATTTATAGCTATAGCAGTGACGTATTTTTCTTGTAATTTTATTAATGGATTTCGGATTGCTTTCAAGTAATGATTTTATCTTTTCTCCATATACTACATATTTTTATTTAATTAAGTAATTAATAATTATTCGTGTATTGTTATTACATGCATATGTACATACGTATTATTATCAGTAAGTATGGATAGAATTTGGAAATTGTACCTCTCAAGTCATCGTATATTATCGAATAGTAGATACAGAAATAGATATGAGTGGAGTATGATGAGGAAATTTTTCTTTTGACGGTCGGCTATGATCTTTAGCATAAATTACTAGTAATATATAAATACCTATCATTATCACGTTTCTCTCACGTTAAATCTATTATGCTGAAATCATCAAACTCTCAATTGTGGCGGCTACTCACAGTCGACGATTTCAATAAGACCAATTTATGTGAACTTTGATAGAAAAAATAAGCTGATTTTTTTTTTCATATCTCCACTACCCATTTGTTGTCCCATGGCTTTTAGCTGTTTCCTGTGATAAATTTTCCCCTTCGAAGGTATCGGCTTGCAAACGAATTTCAAGTTTTACAAAGCTCCAGCTGAGGTATGGCGATGGTTGAAAATTTTCACAACACAATGATTACGTTATGGCAATAGAGAACGGTAAAATGTATCCGATCATCAATTTATTCGGCAGAACTTATATCCATTCTACATTGTTTAAAAACTTTAGACGCTCCAAATCCAAAAAATAAAAACATTCTGATCCAAAGCGACTCTCTTAGTGCTCTAACAAGTATTCAAAATAAATTTTCGACTAACGAAATAGTAATAAACATTCACAACCAACTAAACACCCTCCAAAACCTAAATTTTGACATTAAACTGATGTACATA
>FIZR01009742.1:0-21384 GCA_900060175.1 Ferrisia virgata | reverse complement strand
TTTTTTTCTTTTTTTTTTTTTTTTTTTTTTTTTTCTTCAAAACGTTTCAAACAGAAAACATATTATATCTACTCGAATAATCATCTGCTTTCGTTTCTCGTTGTGTCGTATTATTTAACCTTTAAAATACATAAGTACCTACATGTATAATTGATACAATCTGTATTAGCAATAATAAGATCAGCCTGCTGAAGAAGTCTTCCAAAATCGAAAAAAATTAGCACATGGCCAGCAAATATGATAATAAACGAGCGATAAAAAAATTTAAAACAGATTAAAGTCATAGTATTGTAATTTTTATCAAGGTTAATTCTTCGGTATGGTACAGGAAATTCTTCATAAATATAAGATTTACGCTTAGAGTAGGACCCTGGCTAAAAAGGTTTTTTTTTTGCGATTTATCAACCGGTTATGTGTTGTATACTACAATTAGATAGTATTCAACTCGAATATCAATTTATTTACTATGAGATGGTATTCCTCACGTATCATTTTTGACGCAGTAGCCGGTACCTATTGTTATGACGTGAACGAAAATTTGAAAAAGAGGAAAAAAAGCATAAAAGAATTTAGTAGAAATATACCTATCTACGAATAATAGACTGAGTTTTTATTTGTTTTTTTTTTTTATTTACCGGTCTATTTTTGGATCGTTTTCGTTTATTTGTACACTTCCAACGGAGAATACGAATTGCCTTTGGAATATATCTAAAGCTAGATGATTGATTTTGCGGTTTTATTATCTACCTTTACCTTCAGCTTCATCTACTTTTGCTAAAATACGATACTAGTTTATTAGAGTAATTTTCAGAGCCTATTTTCGTACAGCGGTTTCAATTAAAATTTTTTTTATATTAATTAATTTCATTACATGGTTTGAAATATTGATGCAGCATCGTATCGTCGTAGGAATCGTCTAATTTATTTATTAGTGCTTTTAAACCGAGTACCAAGTAACAACCAATAACTACGCAATTTCAGAATATTTAACCCTTCGATGATGCAACTATTCGAATGAAAAGTATGGATGGATACGAGTACATCATACACAATACCTACATATGTTTCGATTCGCACACTATGATAGATACTGATGGATTATTTATTCTATTCACGTGTATATTGCACATAGAATCGCAGGCTTTGTGGTACTTGAAAATGTATGGTATCGATTCCGCATCTAAGTACATGGAGATGCAAAAAAAAAAAAAAAAAAAAAAAAAAAACGGAGAAAAAAAAAAAAAAAAAAAAAAAAAAAAAAAAACGGAGATTTTCCCCAGGCACCGGATATCATATCGTATCATAATATACATATATGAAGTGATGTGAGATATTTTTGATATATTTGAGCATTGTGCTTCTCAGGAAAGGATTTTTAGCCGCTTGGTTCAAATGAAAAATAAGTAAAAACGAACGATGTGGAAGTGATTTTGAAATTAAATTTTATTCATCGCAATCGGAGACGGTTGCGTACGAAGATATTCTTGACAAGATGGATAAAGCAATAGTGTACAGAGCAAAGTATATTGATTTGTGGGAGGGGGGGGGGCAAATTTTCATCAAATCACCAAGATAATGAGTAATTAGTAAATCACACAACGACGTTTCAATATCGCTTATTTTGAAAAAAAAAAATGTAATCGAGGAACTGATTGATTTGTGTGGTAAAAGGTGAAGGCAGGGGATGGACGGAATATGTAAAAACTTTTTCATAAGCACTCCAAATCCCAAAAGTCACGTTCGCTTTGGAATGATTACCTACTCAGAGAGTCAGAGTATTGAACAAATGTTTTATACTTGTTTGTTTTTGAAACGCCTCCATTTTTTCATCAGAAATTGATATTGTTCCAGGAAGGCTGGAATTTCCAGTTACCTTTGCATCCTTTGTAACTTCAAGAAGATAGGTATTTGGGCAATTTTCGCCAATTTTTCAAGATCATTGATTCCATCTTCCCCATCCCGAGCTCAAAAAAATTTAACGAAGATATACACACATAATTTACCAACTTGGTGTACTTCGATTTAACCTTGAAATTTTTAAAATCCCGTTGGGAGCGCTACCATCAGCTATTCTCAACGATGATGGACAATTTCTGAATATTGAACTTAGATCTATGATTGATGCATTTTGTAAGTCCCACAATATGTTGTTCATGTAGTGGGGTGTGTTCCACTGTTCACATTGCTATACGTCATTGATAGGTTTAAATGATAGTGTCGCTCCCTACGGGATTTTTCGAACTAATTTTATGCAAGTTATGTAAGTACACCAACTTGGTATTCTATGTAACTTGGAGCTAGAATCTGAGGATTTTTAGTTTTCAAACCAAGGCACAAGAATGTCATATTTTTATAATTCTTTGACTCCTGTTCCAGATTCCGGGGTGTCGGATCCAAATATAGCATTTTAAAGGGATATTGGTTTCAGCTTCGAAGTCAAGAATGTCAGCTTAAAGGCTGTTCAGTCTTTAGTTTTTGAATCTGCATAACATTTTGCATAGCTGTTTGCTGAAGCCTGAAGATTAGACTCCAAGAAGCTTAGGATCCCTTAAAATTCATAAAAAATAAAATTCATAATCATAAATCATAATCAACTATCTGAAACTGTTTATTAAAATAAAGAATGAGATGACTTCTGTCCTCGGAAATGGGTACTTTTACACTGTTGATTCTAGCCCTGAAGGTAGGCCTCACCAATTTGAAATATTGGTCTCCATCTCCGGGATCAGGCTCCTTTCATTCAAAACGTTGGGTTTTGGGATCGGATCAGGTTCCTTTTATTTCAAATGTTGAGCTGAAATCTTGACGCTTGGCACTTTCAATTTAAATTATAAGTTCTAGCAAAGTTGTACAGAATAACAAGTTGGTGCCCTTGCATAAAACAATAGAATTAGTTTGAAAAATTCCGTTAGGAGCGACACCACCACCTAAAACTATCAACCACATATACCAAAGTGAACACATCAGTAGATACACAGCTAAATTACGGGATTCAGAACTAGCCAATCTGCGTTGAGTATAGCCGATGGTAGCGCTCCCATCGATACCTATTTAAAAATTTTCAAGGTCAAATTAAAATGCACCAACTTGGTATTCTACATTACGTTGAGTTCTAGACTTCTAATTTTGATGCCAGACTCCTTTTAATCTGAATATTGAACTTCGACTCGGAGTCAGGCTTCTTGCATTCCAATTATAGAACTCCAGCTTCGGAGTTATATTCCTTGCATTTCTAATTATGGGCTCCAGCTTTGAAGCTAGACCCCAAAACCGGAACCAGACTCTTTTTATTTTGAAAATTGCACTCAAGCTGCAAAACCACCAATTCAGGTTCTGAAAAAAGTGTGCAACTCCAACAGACTTCTGGCTCCAGGCTCCGATGTTTGAGCTGTGACTATGGAATCAAACTCCACTTATTTCAAAAACTTCACTTAGACTCCTGAGCCACAAGCCAAGCAGTGAAAATAGTTCAGCTCCGAAGGGACTTATGGCTCCAGGCTCCAAAATGGCCCTGATGCTTGAACTGTGATTCTGGAACCAGATTCCATTTATTTAAAAAATTGTATTTAAACTTTGGAGCTACAAGCCAAGCTCAGAAAAGAGTTCAACTCCGAGGGACTTTTGGCACCAGGCTCCGGAGTGGCTCCAATGTTTGGACTGTGACTCTGGAACCAGACTCCATTTGTTCTTAAAATTGCATTTAGACTCTGAGGCCAGAAGCCAACCTCTAAAAAATGTTCAACTTCGAGAGACGTTTCTGGCTTTAGATTCTGAAGTGGCTCAGATCCTGCAGCGGTGACTTTGGTATTAAAATAAACATTTGTTTTGAAAATTGCATTCAGGCTGGGGATCTACAAACCAAGCTCCGAAAGAACTCAACTTTGAGGGAAAACTGACTCCAAGTTCCGTAGCCGCTTCGATGCCTGGATTTAAACCATCTTTATACCAACACGATTTTACCACGATGTCTTGCCTATCTTCATTAATCTGCCTACCTAATTACGTAACTTCTTAACTATCTTAGTTAGGTGAGCTACGAGAAGGCTAGGTTAAAAAATATCTACCTACCTACTAGTTTATAGGCTGGTACAGAAACTCCCTTGCTAGCCTATTTATTCGAAAAAAGAATCATATAGCTTTAAGCTTTATTTATGTACAAAAATAAATACTCAAAAATCTAACATAAATTCAACGAAATTTTACTCGCAACTGAGTTAACGTATACTTCGTTCAAAAAATAAAATTAATCAAGTAAAAAAATGAAACGTACAAAATGATTCCAAGTAATTGTACGACAAGGCAAGAAAACTTCGGGTAGGTATAAGTGCCTTAATCAAACAAAAACATCACAGAAGAAGAGAAAAAATAACCTGTACAAATAAACAATCATAGCTCCATTAGTCAGCAATATTCGTAAATTCATACGAGTAAGAATAAATAAAAAACTTACCAACGAAAATAGGTAAGTACACGAGTAATAATACTATCAAACATTGAAACAAAAATCAACAATGAAACCTTGGAGATGGAGTTATAACAACGTAACACGAACAACTTCAGAGATTTAATCGAGTCGGATTAACAAATTGAATTTTTACTTTTTTATAACATCTACGTAATTTTAATCATTGATATTCTACATTTTAGCCTCATTTTTCTCGCCTTAAACATTTAGGTACATGTACGTCCATAATTATATCGCCCTTTATACGATAAATTACGCAGAATTAACTTTGAAAGTACTTCACAACCGATAGAATTAATAATATTGTAGTACATCTGATACTCGTAATGTTATAATAACTCATGTGCGAAGCTTTATTAACGAATTTAACGTGGTAATTGCGTAAAATACGTGACTACCTGTATCGTTGAGATGGAAATGTCTTGAATTGGTGTGTAATGTTGGTGTATATGTAGCGATAGGATGATGGCGAGGGTGCACTCGGCATCTGTGGGATTTATAGATACGTGCAGGGTATTTCAGCCTTTGCCTTTACACCCTTTCCGTGTAAACGTAGGTATACGTAGCATAAGTACGTTATATACTTATCTATTCGAAAAGTTTCTTCGATATTGCGCATTGTAAATACAACGCATAGGTACGTGGAATAAGTGTAAGTCTGTGTACTATGTGTACCTATTGTAAAAGTTTCAACATGTACGAGAGCAGCAGGTTAAGTAGATACCAGATAGGTAGGTGGGTAGGTAGCTAGGTAGTAGGTACATACATACTACCAACTTCATTCATTGTTGCGCACTTTTAGCACCACAAAAGTGACGTAAAGTGGATATTTATTTATTTATCGAGTGTTAAACCGCGATTTAAGTTCTGTTCGTAGTTTATTTAACTTGCATGTACATAATAACGTAGGTGAGAAGTTCGAAGAAGTTTGTTTATTTTCGAGATTTCATTTTTTTTTTTTTTTGGGGGTATGCAACATTGTTTTGAGATGACAAATATGTAAAAATTATGAAATATTGAAATATGTATACAGACTTTTAAAAATAATTCTGTTCTACAGCAAAAATTGAGCATTGTAAAAATTCATTCAACAAGGAAAATAGTTCATGATTCATTTTTCGCCTAATTTTCGTTAAATATTGGAGTCGAGTTACATGAATTGTTCCAGTTCCATTAGGTTTCAATTTTAAACTTACACAAATCGAACCTACGCTACTGAAAAAACCAGTGATGTGAGAAAGGAACGAATATAAAAAACAAGAACGAATAAGAACGAGAACAAATTAATGAACTGAAAAAAATTAGAAGAACGAAAGAACAGAAGAACAATTGGTGGAATAAAACAATGAAGAACAAGAACAATTATTTAGGAGAAAAATTAGCCAAAAGGGATCAAAGATTCGGAGGCCATTTTTCTAATTTTTTGTATTTTCGTTCATCATCGTTTCAGTGATAAAACCCAGAAGAAATTTGATGTTTTGTCATTTTTTTTCATTATTCAGCTGATCTTGGCTTTTTTTCAAGGTAAATTGCAAATATTTTCATTTCAATAGCACAAATTGCCAACTTAAAAAACGAGAACAAGAATACTTCAACATTGCTTACTGAAATATAGTACCTAATAGGAACAACCCAAAAATATGAAAAAGTTAACGAATCATAAACAAAAACGAAAACAAAAAAATCAAAAAAAATACTCGTTTCACATCGCTGTAAAAAACTTCTTTGATTCATCCTCGAAAAAGTCTGCTATATCCGAAATTCGTAGGACAGAAGGAATGCCTCGATCCCAAAAGTTGTTCGTTATTAAACTAATCAATAGAAAATCTCGTTTAATGTTTTTTTTTTTTTTTTTTTTTTTTTAATTTTTAAATATTTCCCTGGAAAAAAAATCCTGTTTAATGTTTTTTTTTTTTTTTTTTTTTTTGTAAATTTTCAATCATTTGCCTGGAAAAAAAATTATTCAATGATGTTGGATTGAAAAAAATGACTACTTCATTACAAAATTTATAGTAAATTACAAATACTGGAAAAAACCTCCGATGGAATTTAAAAAAATATCCCGCATGCACGATTGTGTATTGCGTTTGCCTGTGAATTTCTAATCTACTTCGCAGAGTAAATTAATGGACAAAAATGGTTCGAAATTGAAACATACGTTTCTCAAGATATTTTTAAATCGAAGCAAAAATAAATGAGTTATTAAACTTTCGAAATCAGCTATAATTGATCGGAAAGTACCACTTTTTTTAAACTATCTTTTTGATATTAATGATTTTTGATGCAGGAATTGAAAACTCAAATTTAGATTTAACTAAAACATTCGTACAATGTTCACTGCTTGAAGTACAATATTCCAATATTGTTCGAAATTACTGATAAGCGCTGATAAGAAAACTTATAACGCTTTTTTTTTTAAAAAACTTGTACAAAACATGGACCAAAATCTCCGTGTAAACTCATATTTTGTCTTGAAGTATGTAAATTTGAAAATTTTATGAACAATTACTCGCTGGTTATTCCAAATCAATATACTCGTATTACTCTTTTTCTCAAATTCTGTCTGTTGCGTAGGCAAAAAAGTATTCGGAAGATGCCCTTAATTTTTCAAATTCTAAAATAATTTCACACGGTTGTTTTTTTTTTTCATTTAATTAATTCAAGAATATTGTCTCTCATATCTAATTACAACTTACGAATATTAATTCGCTTGAGAAGTGATTTTGAGCACTGATTATACAGTACCTAAGCACTATTGGTTAAGGGTAGGAGGAATAAAGAGCAGATGATAATAAGTACATATTTCAATATTATACGAGTATTTATTTCATTTCTTTGTTGAAATCATTATAATTGAAAAGAGAAAAAATGATGTATAATATTCTCGTGCGTTTTTCTTCAGATTATATTCAAGAATATCTGCCTACATATTTTAAAACGAATAAAGTTGAAACCAAAGTCGCTCAAATTAGAGAAGTATTCCCATAAGATCTTCAGAGAACTTATTCGTTTTCATAAAGTATACCAAATCAATGTCAATCTTAAATAGAGTTGGTGAGTAGGTACATTTCTCTAAAAGTAATTATTTTCAACGTACATATTCCTCTTCCATTAGTAAATTTACTTCGTAAAATTTTGCAAATGGCAAAGACACGCGTGACTCATGATTAAGAAATTAAAATGTATGTACGCGTAATAAAAATCAAGTTCATATAATATAAATAAAGTACGGCTTGATTTACGATAATATGTCAGTTTGACATTAATAGGCTCGTGCCAACGTGTTATATTACATGTGAAAGTTATAAAAACGAATTATAAACAGTTTTACGATTCATTTTGATCTTTTATTTGGCTGGGGTTTTCATTCCTTTAAAGCTCACATAGTTTAAAATACTTTTCCTATATGTACCTAGTCTACCTACACACGAACACATAGACCTTACTCTATTGTATTCTCTACGACCGATAAGGCCTTATTTATCGTAAAAAGCCTTACGATACTTTCACGTACACAACGTATCGTATCGTAAGGAAAACCCCCAGCAAGAATATGGTAGATATGGGTATTGGTTGGGTACCTGCTTCAATTACTTTTTCATTTTCATTGCAGGATTTATTTGGACCAAACATATTCCTCTTAACCCGTCATAAATAACCACGGGATGATTAATTTTCACGTTACAGCACGCAAAATCGAATAAAAAGAAATAAATTAAAGGAAGGATTTCTTCAACTGATAAGCTTCAGCGAAAGTTGGTGTGTAGATGAAAGGAGTTGCTGTGCCAGAATCCATCATAATTAAGTGTTATAATACTTGAAAAAAAAAAAAAAAAAAAAAAAAAAAAAAAAAAAAAAAAAAGACTAAAGAATTTAGAGTACGAGTACAATAGACTCCATTCGATGGAAAATAGTCAACGCATATTGCGATTGAATTAACCAAGTATTTCGATAAATAAACTACTCGAATGGAGAATTAAAGTTTACTATGTAGAATGTTTAGTCGATTTTGGATAATTAATTACTATGTAAAGCGAATAGGTAAGGTATCCATGTAAATGTTACAGCTATAGCGTTGTACGTATCAATGATTTGTTTACAAGTGATGAACCTTGTAAACGATATGGAAAACAAAAAGGAATCTTTCAAAGGATTAATCATTCGACAAAAAAGGTTCCTACTACCTATATACACGTTCAACCTTCACCGTGGTTTTGATTGAATGCTCCAAATTTACGTCGTCTTTATTCGTGTTATGTATACACAGACTTATTGAAGCTAATACATAGTTCAAAAGCTGCATCCACTTAGTGGTGGAAAAGGTCGTACATTTAATGATAACTTTAACCAGAAAATTGGCGTAATAAAATGAATATTTCCATCTGTGAGCTCTTACCTATCTCTAATCGATGCAGAAAAAAAACTTCTTATGCTTTTAAAATAGATTATTTAAAACGAGTAGCTACTTCTATACTTACTTCAATTTACACGAATAGAATTTTAACCACGAACATTAGAATCAAATTAAAAGAGACCCTATTGACGTCATACACCACTTTTCAAGTACTTACCTTTTGAACATTTCCGGTATAAATTAAAATGTTATTTCGATTGAAAAATAAATCCTATTGATTTTACGTAAATTTACCTAATGAAAAATAGTACCCACAACATGTACCTACGTATGAATACTCGTAGGTATCATATTTATTTATGATCGAGTGTGCGACTGTTTTCGAGTGAAATTAAAAACATATCGATTGTGTCGACATTTTTACAACCATATAGACGTATGTAGAGATTGGTTTTTAAAATTAGAAAAGTTTTACACGCTACGTTTTTATAATTAATTTTTTCCAACTTTTATGAAAAAAAAAAAAAAAATTATCAAATTGTTGAAAGGTGATTAAAATTAGTTAATGTGAGCTGCGCTCGATGTTGACAGTATTCTTATTTCTAAGCCAGTTTGTATCGTAATGTTTGGTTAACGTATTTTTATCACCTTTGCTATTTTTTCTTCCAAGTATCAAATTATATACAAAATTTTCCTTCTTTTTCAAAATATCAAGATAATTCAATTTACGAATAATTAATTAAAATTGAAAGTTAACTTACAAAATAAATAGTATAAATAAGACAAAATGTAAATTATAAATCCATACAATGACCAAACATTGTTTTTTTTCATATTTTTTTTTTTTATTTTTATCTTATTTACAAACAGTAATTTTTAAATTAAATTGAAAAAGTTTTAAGTTTCTCGTTCTCACGAACAATTTTAGAAGCATGTGAAAAAGAGTGCAGGTAGAAAACTAAATATTAGCACGAATCTAAGTTAAAATTTACTTTTTTTTTTTTAGCAAACAGTTCCATTCGTTTTTGGTTAACAATTACCTAATTGTACAAAACAGTTGCTGCTGTAGGTATCTAAAAAACATTCTGTACATTGAAACAAATTCACATCGAATGTAGAAGATTGAATTTCCTCGACAAGATGCGGAAACGCCCAGAAGGTGGAAAATATTTTAGGAGTGTTCAACGATGAAACTGATATCTACCTGTTCCAAAAAGTAGCCTGATTATAATAAGAGAATCTTCGTCGAAGAAACTCGAATTACCTCGTATACAGATGAATTCTGACACTTGAAAATTTATCGCGCTTCGTGCAATCTAAATTATGGAAAATAACACCAAAATGGCGAATAAAATTCATCGAATAATATTTTTAATAATGATGATGAAAAAAAAATCGAAAAGTTATCAAGTTAAGCGTAAAATTTGCAAGATTTACAGCTCATCTTCGCCTACTATAGAAGTATGTTTCAGTATCTATAAGACACAGTATATAGTTCTCCTCGAAGATAGACTTTTCTTTTATTGTAGTATCTACTGTAGTACATTCCAGATTACGAAACGCGTGCCAAATATACTTCTTTCCCTCTTTTACAATCAGCTGACTCATTTATTTTAAATTTAAAGCTCCATTCGGTGGCTCTACACGCAGTTTTTCATTTTCCGGCAGCTTGAATTTCTATGAGTGATATTACTTTTCTCTGTTGCAATATCTCGTACATTTACATTTGTATTTTATACGTATATGCTTACTCGTATGTATTTTGCACTGTGTGTGTGTTGGTCTGTGCTAGCTTGCTAGCTAGCTACCGCTCTCCCTGGTGAATCTATTGTACAATTTGAAAGCTCGCATAAATTCAACTTAGAAAATTTGTACTGTTCATCTTGTGTCATACGAGTAAAGTGAACTTTAAAAAATGGATAGTTTCAAAATTAAACAATAGGTACTTTTGTGAAAGCCTAGCGCAACGTAAGAAAAACCTTTTTATCATTTTATTTATACTAAGGTTGTAGTTGTTGTGACTCGCAGTAGGGAGTGGAAGAGAAGAACAAAAATGAAAGATGACGTTTTTAAGAATGAGAGCTCCTCTCATAATGCATTACTAACGCAATAAATCTATATAAATATAAAGTTTTCCTCGAGATGAGAAAATTATTCGCCATAATTAAAGAGAAAAAAAATGTCAATAAAAAGTGGCGCAAAAAACTCGAAGATATTTTTTCTGGCGCTTTTTGTAAATTGCGATGAAGTAATTATGGCTATTCAAATGTCGTTTCCTTATTGAAAAACAGAAAAAAAAAAAGTCTGACCACCAATGAAATTTAGTTTCATGAGGTCACAATGACGGAAGTGTTAAATATATTTTTTTTGCTTATGTTTATAATGGTTGTTGTGGTTTTAATGGGATTTTTTTTACTGTATGCAAATTTAATGGCATTTTAACATCGATTCAAAAGCTTTTAACGGAAATGAAATACATACAGTATAGTGTATTGAAATTATGATTGAAAATAATAATGTTGATATGCATTGTAAGAAAATCAAATTTTACTATCAGTAAGACGCCTTTGTACTTCATTAAAATTGATAAATAAAGCTGTAGTTATCTTTCCCAAATTTTAATGCAAGTTTGCAAAAGAGTTGAAATGGGTGAAAAGTGTCATATAGTTAAAAATACGTGCAGTATTTTTTACGTGTTACATTAACTTATTACGACTATTTAAATAAATCTGCGACATCGTTTCCAAAACTGAAAATTCCGAAAACAATCATCCTTTCGTTTCCTTACATTTTCCATTGCTATTCGATGCTCGTTAGTTAGTTTGTCCAGGCAGATTATACGTAGATTTCCTTTTCAGTTGGAGCAGTTAGTTATGGGGAATCAATTGTCATTTGGTCAGTTGCCAGGTTGGGGTGAAAGCTCGTTGAATACTCTCGATACGAAGTTCTTGTTGACGTGCGCGCGCAGCGATAGGACAATTTGAGTATTTGGTTTGTTTGATGTTATACTTGGCAACGTTGCTTACACGTAATAAGGATTGTGCTTGAATGCATTTCCTTTGTTCGTTTGCTCTCGTCTTTGGGTTTCTCGTTTCTTGATCGATTGTGCTATTTGAAGCTGAAAGGTGAAATAATATGTAACATTTCGAAATTCCTTCATTTTACAATTGAGTTTTTGATTTTTATTTCGGGATTAGATGTACATTTCTTTTTAAATATCAAATCTACGTTTACTGCTGTTTAAGATTCCGATTGAAATCGAAATCGTTGAAAGAATACGTTAGTTGAAAGTTGAAAATGTCGGCTTTAAATCGCAGTAAATCGTTCGGGCAAAGTTTCAGCACATTTCTACATCGTGTAAGTAATTGATATTGTATTTAGCTGTGTAATTACCATCCACTACAATGTATTTTTACTCCCATCGAATACTGCCATGTGCTGAAAATTGGCTATCGGCGCGAACGTTGAGTCAATTCGTTGTGGTACTGTTTTTGGCGCGTAACGTATTTTTTTTTTTTGAGAATACATTGTACCTAGTGCAGTTTTGGATGCATGGTATTTTTTATGGTGGTTTGTACAGGACTACGGGATTGATGTGCGAATTATGAACTGGTTAAAAAAGTAACAGTAATGTAGGCAGCGCTTTAATTCATAAGTAATATAGAATCTTTCGTTGTGTTCCCTTCACCATTTCTGTTCAAAGAACGTATTTTTAAACGAATCTATGCGTTGTTTCAGATGAACGATGTTGATTATATTATTGATCGTCTTCAGCAGATTGAAATGCTCTCAGTCAACAAATATCACCAACCAATCGTGGTTAAATTTCACCAGCGACCTTTTCTCGCCGAATGGTACATTGGATGAAGATTATGTAGAGAACAACTGCACTAATTCGTATTGTATAGACGATGCAGATTATTTGGATCTCATTGTCGATCATATTTTGCCTACACCGTTCGAATGGATTCTAATCGGAATGCATGTTATTACATTCGTTGTCGGTTTAGTCGGAAACGCGTTAGTGTGCATCGCCGTTTATAAAAATCGCGGTATGAGAAATGTCACCAATTATTTCATCGTGAATTTAGCCGTGGCTGATTTTATGGTCATTCTTTTCTGTCTACCGCCGACGGTAGTTTGGGATATTACCGAGACTTGGTTCATGGGTATGTTGCTGTGTAAAATTGTGCTGTATTTTCAGGTATGTTGCATTCAATTTCGTTGGTTTGCTATTTCATGTAATAAGTATGTATTATTTTGTTCTGTATCCCTACCTCTATACGATGATTTTGTGAACGAGATCTCGACAGTTGGTTCGATGAAATCGTGTCGCAGTTATTTTGAAAATTTCCTTCGCAATATGGGTTTTGATTTTGGATTTGTGTAGTTATTTTGCCGAAATTTATGTGAAGTATCTGCCCAAGTATGACCATTAGTCTGTCTCCACAGTGGGTCAGCGAACACCCAAAAATTACTTGAAATTCAATATATCAGCATAAACCCGCCCTATATTTACGTTCTCAGCACCGGAGAAAAAAATTTGGCATTATTTTTTCGTCAAGTAGAAGTGAAGGAAAAGAGTTGAAGAAGGATAAACGAATACTTCTCACACGTTGATGATTGAAGTATGTATATGTATGTTTTCGTCAGCATAGAAAACGAATTAGGCATTTTTTTCAAAAATTGGGAGGCCGAAACTGGAAGGGTAATTTTCGTGTTGTTTTCGAAGTCGAAGTATGTTACAATTTCAACTTGAATCAACATATTCTTATGAAAAAACAAATCTGTGAAGTGTGGTTGTACTTGGGGGGGGGGCAGGAAAACAATGCTTTTATTACCCGATATATCACTTTTTAAATGTGTGAGGTTTTGTTAGACCGGAAATTCGTATTTTAAGAAAAATTGGTGGGGGGAGGGGGCAAATACACAAAACTACATACAATATATTAGCCAGTGTTTCAACAAACGCGACTGAGACAATTCTTAATGATAAACGATTCGTCACAGCACTCAAGTTCGAGTGCTTTTAGCCGTATCTAGAGCGGCATTTATCATCGCACCTTTGAGTGCAATCTGTTCCACGCAAGTCGCACTTTTGCGTGCATTCAGATCCTCTGAAATATTCGCTGCATTTGCCGCCGCCACCACCATAACCACCGCCTTGACCAGTCATATCTTTTGAATTCATGACATTGCATCGTTTCATACACGATCGTTTGTGACCTTTGACTCGTTTGGTGACTTTTTTCAAGTCTTGCAAAGCACATACAACGTCGTCATCTTCGTGTAATTTTTCGGTAGCCGAAACGACTGCTTTATAGTTGGGATTTTGACATTTGACGCACTGGTGTTTTTCATAAACGCAAGCATCGTCATCTTCGGTACCCCAACAAGAGTCGTTCTTTTGAGGGAAACATTCGTCTTCGATTTCGTTTTCGCAACATTCATCGGCGACTACCTTGGATTTTGTTTTACATTTTGACGACCGCGACAACAGCATGAAAAACGTTGCTATACCAGCTGTGGCTAGGATGATACCGATGGCGTACGTGAGGTATTTTTTTTCTTGAGGCGTCAACTGTCTAGGGAAATATTTTTTGACTAAATTCTCAGCTTTTAGTCTAGCCGGATCTAGTTGGCTGGGAGGACGATGATAGTAAAACGCTGGTTCACGTGCCTGTAACGAATCTTGCTCCGAACACGGTTCAGTGGTCGGTTTTTCTGGAATTCGTTTACAATACCAAATGGCCGGATTGCTCGAATTACTTCGATTAGTTTTCGTCGACTTGCTTCGAGATATTCTGGAAATACTTTTTTGAGGTTTTTTAAATCTAAATACATTCGAAGTGCGTTCTTTAGTCGGAGGTTTGGCAGCCGACGAGGTATTTGCGGCCGGTCTTAAGACATACGAATTACTACCGTTTACGGTGGTATCTGGATACGCTCTTAGGGCAGTCAGATGAGGTGGTGGTTGCGGTGGTGCTGGGGCCGGAAAAGCAGCCTGATCGTCCGTTTCAGGAGTAGATAAAGGTGACCTGAAGGCTATGTCATCGTCGTTTTGTACCTCGTTAATTTGTACGCCGCCGTCCGAGATAGCAGAATTCGAAGTTACATAACCGGTATCGAAAAATGAAAGTATGTCTCTTTCTTTAGCCGCCTTTTTAAATTTGGATTTTTTTTTCGTAATGGCCTCCTTGACATTTTGAGCGCTGTTTTTAAACGTTTGAAGGGACGTTGCAGTCGTCGCATCCGATCTGATCAGCAATTCTTTACCGGATCCTTTGATGTGGGCTTTTTTACCACATTGTAAATTGGTGTTACTCAATTGAATAGATTTCAAAAAATTGATTTCATTATTTTGGCGTAGTTTTGACAATGTGGATGTCTGTGTTGTCGTCGGTTCGCCTTGTAATTCGTTTTGAGTCGATGATATTTCACGATCAAGATTACAGCCACGACGATGATGATGATGATGATTCTCTTCGTCACTAGTTTTTAGTTTATGATGATGATGATGATGATGAAGACGACGAAGATGACGCTCGCTGTTTAATATTTCTTTAGACTGTGGCGATGGTGGCGTCCTTTTCAGTTCATCAGATGGCTTTTTCACAGCGGTATTTGTGATAGAATCACAAGCAACGGAAGTCAAGTTAGATTTACGTTTACCTATCAACGAAGACAGTATCTTGGATAATGATTTCCTGTTCTGTCGATTTTCTTCTGGTAGGCCCCCTCCGTTACAAGATATTAGAGTTTCGGCTACGTGCTTTTTCTTCTTTTTAGAATGTTTTTTTGAGCGTCTCGGCTTCGATGGTGACTGGTGAACATTTAAAGACATTTCATTTACGTATAAATTAACGATATATCGATACACTCTCTACACTTCTTCCAGTTTTTACCAAATAATTGAGGAAAATGTGATAATATTGTATCATTTCCATGGAAAGTTCTTTTGCATAAAATATAATACATTGACCGAAACAGCGTATTCAAACCTCGTCTAAATCTACGCAATGCGTCTTACCTTTTATTGATATTGGGTCTCCAAATCGATTTTTTTTTCAATACTTTTGTTCGTAAATGTAAAAATCAAAAAATTTTGGTAATTGGACCTGCAATAAAAAATTACCTACCTACATATTGGTATGTAATTGAGAGTAAGTGTGGATTGAAAATAGGTTTTAGAGATGGTGATGGTGCATTTCTTAATGCCATTTTTCAGCATTCCTGTCAACTTTTGAAAAACAATCGTAAGAACCTATTTAATTGCAAATTTGATATGATGCATGCTCTGTATCTTAATAAACGGCATAACATATCCATTCTACTATCTTCAATAAAGTTAGATCCCAAAAGATTTGTTTCAACTTTCTTAATGTCTCCGTGAAAACGAATTTCTGTTTTGATGTTTCACGAGCTGGGAGAGGCGTGATGTCTCATCATAAAAGAACGGCTATTGCAGGCTAAATATAGCAATTTACCTTGGGTCTGAAAATTAAAATTTTTTAATGGACACTTCAAGCACTAGTAAAAGATAATTTTAAGCGTGTTTGCGATTTTTTATCTCGTCTCGGGGAGGGGGGGGATGAAAAATGTACTTCAGGAGAGGTGTTTACGTTAAATTTTTTCTTCTCAAATTTTCGACCAATTTTTTTTTTTTAAACTATGGAAGTAAGGTACCTAGAAGGAGTATTTTGGAATTTTTTCAAATCTTTTGGAGTGGTGGCCCCTTTTTGTAGCGTTCAAAAACCATCTTGAATGGTTAAAAATTGACGTTTTTTGGTGTTGTAGAGGGAACTATCTTTTAAAAAAAATTCTAGAAAGTGTAAAATACTCTTATCAACACGAGAAAATTTTTGAAAACGTAAAAAACATCCCCAGAGTTTTCAAAGTCTACTTCAAGCTCAGATTTAGGACTCGAAAAATCTGAAAAAATTTCATAACACTCCTCCGAAGTACCTTCATTTTCATTCGAGTTTGAAAAAATTTACTTAGAATTCGAAAAGGAAAACAAGTAACATGAAAACTTCCGTATTGTGCACTTTTTATTGCCGCCCCCTCCCCAGGGGATGAGATGAGAAATCGAGAATACGCTTGAAATTCGTCTTTTATTGGTGCTTAAAGAGCTCAGAAAATTTTTATTTTGAGACTGAAGGACAGATGCTATGTTTGGCGTACTAGCATAGATGTGCGGTGCGGGCAGAGGCGAGTTTAACTATGATAGTCTGACCCCCTCCCCCTTCGCCATTGGTTTCGCTGTACAGGCATCTAAAAATTTAACAAATGAAGAGTTTCAGAATTTTAGTCTGATTACCAATCCAAGTAATTTTTCCTACAAAATTTTGTCATTTAAACAATTTGCCTATCTCAATTATTGCAGGAACAGCTTTCGTTTGAATTTTATGAGTCCCTTCAAAAAATTAAGATGAAGAAATTTTGTGTATTACAAATAATGCTGCAAATGTAGCCTGATACAAGATTCACAATCTAAAACCATGATTTGGACAAATTTTTTGTCCTAAAAATTTTACATATGGGGCAGGGTTATTGGGGCAATCTACAATTTTGAAAATGAAAAATTTGATCAAACAGTGATTTTAAATAGTGACCTTAGTTAGGCAAATTTTTCAGCATTTTTTATTACGTACAAAATTTGCCTGTCTTGATTTTTGAAGGGGTTCATTTAATTCATACGAATGCTGCCTCTTCAATAATGGAGATAGGTAAAATGTGTACATGACAAAATTTGCAGGAAAAATTTTTGTACACTTGGTCTGCCACTTGGATTAGTTATTAGATCAAAATTCTGAAACTGCTCATTTATCAAGTTTTCAGATACCTGTACAGCAATGCTTATGAAGAAAGGGAGGGGGGTATTATAGTTGTACTGAGTCTATGGCAAGCTGTAGCTCTTTAAGGGTTCTAAATTCCTGGTCAACAGTCAAATATAGGCACATTTGCAGATTTTGAATTTGAGCATCAAAATGAGCAAAATGGCGTCGGTTTGCTCAAAATTGATCAATTCCATAAGAATTTCAAAGGTCTTGAAGTACGGGCTAGTTCTAATCACGTTGTCTGAAATTTTAGCTGCGTTTTTTTTTGAACCAATGTAACTTTTGTGGGAATGAGGTTGCTAAAATTTCGAAATTCGTATTTTACGAAACTAGTTATGATTATATCTAAAACATCGGTACCCCGTCAAAATATCAAGATAGTATTTGAGCCCACGTATTATTGAGCTTTAAAACTTCATAATAAACCATTTCGCTTCGTTGTGGCTTTTTTTCATCTACAAGTTTGTTCGCGAAACCTATATCGTGCTACGTGTTTCGTTTTAATCCTTTTTTCCCTACTCCTTGGATTTTTTTTCTTTTATTTTTCGATAGAATAAATCACCACGCGATGAGAATAGAAATCACCTGCCTACGTGTTAAGTTTTCTAAAAAAAAAAAATGCGTTTCTCTTTTTTTGCATTCTATGTGTTTGAAATGATTAAAAATAAATCGGCCATAAGCGAGCGTAAAAAAAGGGAAATCTTGAGCAAACATCTCTCAATTTGTGATAAAAACCCATTTCGTTGGGTTTTTTATTCCATCGCGTAATTGTCGAAAATTATCGAGTTATACGAATGTAAAAGTGAAAGATAACAAGTTGAATATTCATCGAGAAACGATTTAAAAGTCGAATAGGTACACGTCTTACATACAAATTTGCTTTTTCTTTATGTTTTATGTTCGAAGTGCACCATTTTTCTCCCTATTGTAACAAATTGTAGGTACCTACTATTGAAGTCATTTGTTTATCTCGGTTTGCAAAGAGGTTTCCCCTTTTGTTATTCTTTCATTTTTTTCCCTCTGATTTTCTGCGCTTCGTGTTATTTTTCCGCCTTCGTCGTCTCGTTTGTAATTCGGATCAGTGTGCTTGGCTGTTTAAATCTGTTAATAGGGTGTTGTAAGATGTCGATTTGATTTGATTAAATGATATAATATATTCGTTAATTATGATCGTTTTAGCATATCTTTAATTTTTTCAATGTATACTGAACTGCAAAAGTTTATTTTTTGGATGCTTGAATGTTTACCGGATATTATACGATGGGATATATTTACACAGCCTATCATCTGATTTTCCATATGTTACATTGTCAGTGGAATGTAAGCTACTCGTATTACAGACTATCGACCTATGACGGGCGAGGGAGGAAGTATTGACAAAATTAATTTTAGGAATGTAGTATTTACTTCATTATTTCGTTATTTATATTATTTTATTTTTGAGATTAAAATCATTTCCTCCACTCGGGACCGACCAAAGTTGTTCAAATTGGGCCTATAGGTTTGGATTGGCTGCGGATTAGATAACTATAAGAATGGGGATGACCTTGCGTAAAAATGCCCTCATATCTGAAATTATGATAGGGAGCACTGATAGGCAAAAATTGCTCGTTTTTATGTCAAACCACTGAAAATCAATAGTATTATAACATTATTTATGAAAATCAGTCGCCTACGTTAATTAAGAGGGGAAATATGGAAGAAGGATTTTTAACTTTTTCTATTTTTGTTTCTCTGGTAAAGAGTATAAAGAGGGAATTGCTAAAATTGGTGCTTTGTTGTTGAAAAAATTGAAAAAAAATTCGGACTGGTGCTGTTGTATAATTTTTACTGGTACCTAATACCTATATCGATTGATGACGATGTTTAATACCTTGGCCAGGTATCAAGTATTGATGTCAGGATAATATAGGAAGGTGAAATGAATCCTTCTTTCACTTTAAAAAAATTGAAAAATGGAAACGGAAGAGGTGAGAGAGAGTTACTCATTTTTCATTCTACACCAAATTAAAAAATTATTTACAGGTTTGTAGAGCGTAAAAATTAGTTGTCTTCGGTGCAATAAGAAATGTAAAAGTACCAGTACTAAATCATTTGTGTTACATTTTCATTATGTCTACGTAATAGTTTTGTGATATTTTTTTTTCTTTATTTATCGTTTTAATTGTGTGAGAATTTTTACTCTCGTCGCGTCTTCGTTGTATAAATTTTACTATTAATTTTTCCTCACGAATTTCTCGCGTTTAAAAATTCTGTTGAATTTGCAAAAGTAACAAGAAATGAACTACGTTGTCTTGCAAACGTTTCGTCAGCAATTAGCAATCAACCGGAATTAATTAAGATTTTAAAACTTGCTAAGAAAATTTACAGGCGGCGTTTTCCCATCTTAATAGGATTTATATTTATTAGGTGCTTTTTACACCGTTGGATGTTGGTTGATTGTAGTTTCTTCGATATATTTATTATTTTGTAGTGCACAACTTATAGGTGAATACCTTATCGAGTGATCCAGTCGTGCAAATTTCATCAGTTTGGTTGATTTCACTTATTTACAACTCCTTTAAATTTCAAAATTGGCTACCCTGTTTTATGTTGAACGTTGTCATTCTCTTGCCTGATGTTGTCTTTAGTTTCCCTAATGTCTGTTTAGAGGTTACTTGTTGGCTGGAAATGAAGTTTTGGTGACATACATGTGTGGGGTAAAATTCACCTCAGTGGCCCAATGTGCCAAAATGAGATGAATTTTCAGAGTACTGGTTAACCCTGTACAGACTACCATTTGAAAAACCACCTGGTGGCAAAAATGGCCCTACAGTGTATTTTTAACAGAGATTTACTGTACATGCCGAATTTGGCACCTGTCTATGTATTTTTATTTACATCTTAATGCAAGTTGCATGAATATCGTAAAATTATTACATATTCATACATTTATAGAGAATATTTGAAAAGTTTGTAGCGCTGTTTTTGGCTTTATGTGTGTGTGTTTTTTTTAAAATAAAAATACACCCATCGTGCAAATGTCGTCCGTTTGGTGTCATGTGACGCGTTATTTTCAAGTCAGTACACATTAGATCCCACATTAAAAAATTTAACCAATCAGAATAATAATTGCTCCGTCCACTTTACAAAGGCATTGCAATTACTGTGTCAATTTTAAATCGGAGAAACGCCATCAATATTCTAAGGTACAAAAGTGGTCTACTTTTGGCGAATTTTTGAGTTTCAGGCGACACTTGAACGACTCATTACTGGCGCACTTCTGACGTATACTTGTTGACACTATCATGGCACAGATATGTCATAAGTTTGACATTTTCGTAGGTGCATTAATGACGTATAAATGACATATTTCTAACGCTTGTAAGATTATATTCTAATGGCATAAATATGACATGAAGTTGATGTTTCAGCTGACACGTTTGTGGCACACGAATGGTATATTTCTGACACACATTGTGTAGCGCTATCGTGACACAAATGTGTCCTACGATTGACTCTTTTGTTGGTACTTTAATGACATATAAATGGCAGACTTTCATTTTGTGACTTGGTAGTGGCATATTATTGACAATGTTATTGTACCTTTTTGACACATGACATCCGGCATGCTTTTGAGTTGATTATGACACTAATGTGACTTCTATGTGGCATACTTCTGACAACATTATGACACCATTCTGACACAGTTCTGGTATGATTCTGACACTGTTCTGGCATGATTC
>FIZR01009738.1:0-20131 GCA_900060175.1 Ferrisia virgata | reverse complement strand
GGGGGGGGGGGGGGGGGTAAAAAGCAATTTTTTTTCCAAAATGAGGAGTGAAATTTTGTGTTCACCAACACCTCTAAGGAGAGGATGGGGAAGGAGTGGGGGAATAGGGGAAAAATTTTATATTGTGTGTAATATTTTGAGGTCGTAAAATGCGAATCTGACATAAAATAAAATTGGTATGTTTAAAGAGGAATTACTTAAGAATTCACGTTTTTTTTTGTAAGAAAACTAGTCTGGAGGGTGTGGGGGCATCTCTGGGCAGAATTTTTTTTCATATCTGGGTCGATGACATCAGTATCTACCTTTTAAGCCTAAAATGGTCGCGAAGTTCGGCGAAGCCTAATACTTCTACTCCAAAACAGTTTTACTTTTGGTATAGAAATTAACGATATTCAAATTACAATTGATAAAAAAGTAAGCATAATTGGTAAAAATGGCTTGAACCATGTGAAAGTACTTACTTTGAAGAATAGAATCCATATTTCACTGTTTAAAATCGCATAACTAATGTTATGCATTCGTTGATTCGATTGCTGAAACGCCCCCCCCCCGCCCCAGTTTCAGGCGATATGGGAGGGGGGTCTTCTGGCCCACTGTGCGACGTCGGCGTGTTGCGTTTGTTCGCCTCATTAATAAATTCTCCAACGAGAGCCATTGCCTTTGGGTATTGATAGGTATCCATCCCAAGTAGGCGAAGTAAGGCTGTAAGGGCATAATTCTTCCAGTTTATTTTTTTTAAATATATAAAGAAACGCTTCGTGTGTCTAAATTTACATTTATCTATGGCAATTTGGAATTTTGTACCATTTTTTTTTTTTTAATCACCTCCTTACTCGTTAAAGAATTCATGAACAAGCTGGTAAAAGATACGTTATGGTTTTCGCTGTTTAACTTTTGTTGAACGTAAAACTTTTTTCAGATAGTGGGGTCTGAATGTAGAATTAAAATTAAAGATAACCAACACGAAGGTACCCTCCTGGTTCTTTTGATGTATCTTTTCTTTTCTTTCTTTCTTTTTTTTTTAATTGTAAAGTGATAAATTTTTGATGACTATAAATTATGTTTAATTACTCAAACCTAAGAAAGAAATGCCAGAATGGGAAAAAGAAAAAAGAGAACACAGAGTGTAAGCAAATCAAGCTTTAAAGGTGAAAGTCGCGTTTCAGGTTCATATTCTGTGTACAAAATATCCTTACAAAAAAAAAAAAATTGTGTCGTTTTTGGAGATATACAAAATAATAAAACATATGAGATGGGCAGTGATTAGCGATTTGACCAAGTATAATTTTTTCCTCTTGTAAGACGGATAGATATCGATTTAGCTGTAGAAAATACACTTGAAAGTTGATTTTAAAAAGGTTTGATGAATATTGAATGATAGTTTTTGTTCGAAAATTTATTTTATTTACTTATTGTTTAGATACATAGATATTGTTGTAATTACTGTATTTTATATTGAAATGTAATTGTAATTAATTACCTATTCTCGCTAATGGGAAGAATTTAGTAAAATTAAACCCTGGTATGAGACCTGGTATATTAGTATAGGTAATTTAGAAGTAAAACCTGATTATTTACCGCATCTCGGATTATAAATCTAGACACATAAGTAGCTATTGTTATCATACTCGTAGAGTTAATAATTGAAAACATTTCCCAGTGAAAAGCATGAAGACCTTATGGTCAGAATCGAAAAACCTCATCGGTCAGTTACGTGGCTCGCAGAATATCTTCGGATATCGCAGCACGGTAGCCAACCAGCTCTACTTATTTTACTGCTTCGGTGGTAAAATGTTTTTTTCAAACAGAGTCTCTAAAACCGTAAAGTATTTCTGGTTATTCTTGATTCTATTTCAAACTTGCGCCTCGTACGGAGCTATTTCGGCCTATCTGTGGTACGAGTCGAGTAAAGATATTATGATGATTATGAACGTAGCCAACGTTTTCGTGGTCAGTACCGTGGCTGCTTTAGGCTTTCCATTAATTTCGTATCTGTACGGCGACGACATAGAAGCCATGATTCAGCATGTTGATGAAGCTCTGACAACCAAATCGAATTCTCGGGCCAAGCACAAACGCGTTATCGCCAATGCCAAGATCGTGTTCATCACGATTATGGGACCATTTGTCGTATGCAATCTGGTGTACATTTCTATTTGCTTTTTCGACCTGGCGTTGTTCTTCGAGGAGGATTAAGTACAAAATTATCTGTTCTACATGCTGCCGATACCCGCCATCCGACGGTGTACCAGTTATCGGTCGTATTTCATCGTTAATGGCGTTTCGACGGCGGTTTTCGAAATTTTCATCGTTCAGTTGTGGTCTGTGCTGGCGGTTATTTTGTATTGGATTACGGTATGTTGTAACGAATTGATCTGTGTACGCGACGATCTCGATGCTGGATCGCGTACTTTGAACGTGTACGTTGGAACGGCTGCCCGAATGTCTGCAACTTGGTGTAGAGCTTTTGAATGCATCATAAGACGAGCTGTGAAGCGATTTCAAAATATTTTAAAGTGAGTGTTTGTTGTGAGTATGCATTGTTTTCGCTTGGTTTTTCGTCCATTAAATAAGCCTAATCTGCGTCGTTGGTTTATAGTTTGATTGATTATTTGAGAGGATTCATCCAGACGGTTGGTACGTTTTCGATTCCGGTGACCTTTTTCTATGGTATCGCTGTACTTCATATTTGCCTATCAGTAAGCTTATTCGATATTTCATTCAATTTATATCAAGTCTAGATACACACTACAGTGTGAGATAGTGATCCTTTAGTTGATAAAATTAGAACGAGAAAATTTTTTTTTCTAATTTTGCGTTTACTCCTTCAGCTCTGTGGTGAAAAGGAGTAGAAGCAATTAACTCAAAAAACAGCAAAATCCGCCCAGTATCCTCTTTTTTGAGCATTGCTAGCGAGTACTATGGGGTGAAAAGTCAAAAGCCTCGAAAAGCTAATCTAAGGCCTTCTCCCTCTCTCGTTGTATTTGGACGTGACTAAAATTGAAATGCCAATAATTGATAATAACACACGCGTTTAAAATATCAAAACTTACAGTCGTTTGAGTATTAACATTGAAGATATTTAATAACCCATTTTACAGTCGATCATCCAAATATCAACTGCCCGGAACAGATGATCACCAATGTAAAGGCCATCAACATCCAGACCATCGAAATCTAAATAATCTTGATTTTGACCGTTCAGATTTTGATGGTCAACTGTTGACAGCCCACTGTGAAAAGCCAATTGCAGAATGCACTATTGAAGTTCTTTAGATGTGAATTCGTAATTTTTTTTAACGCCAGTTTGTCGAGCATTATCCAACTGTTGACGATGCAGATGTAAAAAGTCCAGAACAGTAGGCCATCAATGTTAAGGACATCAAAATCTGAACAACCCGGATTTTGAAGGTCAACCGTTGACAGTCCACTGATAACGGTCCACTATAGAATGTTCTATTAAACATCTTTCGATGTTAATTCGTGATTTCTTTCTAGCAATAAGAATTTTGAAAATTGCTCAGTATTTTTTTCAAAACATTCAACTATTTTGTCGAAAATAATGCTACCGTTGATGATCCAGATATCAGCAGCCCAGAACAGTTGACCACCAACGTCAAGGCCATCAAAATCTGAGCTATCCGAATTTTAATGTCGAAAGATGTGTAAAAGCCCATTCTACAGTGGACTGTCATCAGAGGGCTGTGTAGAGTTGATCATCAAAATCCGGATTATTTAGATTTTGATGACCTGGATGTTGATGGCCTTGACATTAATAGTCAACGGTTCGGGCCTGTTGACATCTGGATTGTCAACAGTTGAAATCCAACTAAGTACGTATCATCTAATGAACCCTAGATATATAACCTTAGCATGTGGGTATTTTTTACCCCCCCTCCCCCGTCACCTGCTTCAGAATAAGTTCAAAATTTCATCAGTGATGTTTTTTTAACATTCAGCATTTAAAAAAAAACTGCTTAGTATTTTTTTTTTATAACGCTCAACTTTTTTGTCAAGCATAATCTAACTGTTCATGGTTCAGATGTGTCAACACTCGATCATTATTAGTTGGTGGTCAATAAAGGATTGTCAAAAGTTGGCCAACAATAGTGGACCATCAGTATCCATACCATCAAGCTTTGGACTGTCAACTTTTGTAGTACAAATCAGTCAACACACTTGTGGACTGTCAAAAGTTGACTATCAATAGTGGGCCATCAAGATCCGGACTGTCAGCGGTAGACGGTCAACAGTTGACCATCAGCATCCGGGCTACCAACATCTTGAATGTCGAGTTGAATGTTGATGAAAAATGCTGAGCTTTTCAAAATTCTTTTTATGAACACTTCCTTAGTTCTATCTGAAAGTCCAAATTTCATCTGAAGTGACATAACTTGAAAAAAATTCGTGATTTCTTTTTAATATTAGGAATTTTTGAAATTTACTTAACACTTTTCCATAACATTTAACTTTTTGTCGAATACAATCCAGCTGTTGACAATCCAGATTTCAACAGCCCGGAACAGTTGACCATCCATGTCAAGGCCATCAAAATTTGAATCTGTTGATGCTAAAATTAATTATACCAATTTGTAGAGTGCGCTATTAACCATCCCACGATGTTGATAACTAAACAGATGTCCGACATGACCGAAAATAGACTTTCTTGGACCCAAAACGGATTTGTTGTTACTCTCTTCGGCATCCACCCTAGGTCAATAGGTAGTCTGTAGTAGTCTGGCTTTATTTGACAATATGACTCGGTAAATAAAGCTAAAAATGGGCTTTGGAATAATTCTTCAGTTATGAGCTTTAGACTCTATTTGTATTTAAAAACAGCTTACCCTTGGACACTAATAAATTTCAAAGTGGAGGGGAGGTGGAGTTAGAAAACCAAAATTTCTCAAAATTTGTGCTTAATCGTAAAAACTTGATTTAGATTTTAAACCAATCAAAAAAATTTCCCATGCAAATTCAAATTGAATTCAAGTTGTACATTTTTTTGAAAATAGCTTGAGAACTATGTCTTTTACGAAAAATTGTGCTCATCAATAATATAACATCATTTCCCATAATATTGTTTGTCTGCAAATAGTTTGGTGGACTCTTAGTTCAAAGAATCAACTTTTGGGGAAAAAATGTTACCTGCAATAATTTCAATTTCCGTATATTAGAAATTTCCAAAAAAATGTAGAATATCAACGAAATATGTTTTGAGGTACTTGAAGAGTATTAACGCCATTTTTGGGAATTTCAGATATTTATTTCATCCCCCCTCCACAAAAATCGTTTATTAGACTCAGTGCCGACCAAAAAGGCCCAAATTCGGAAATGAAGCTTAGATTGGCAGTAGATTAAGTGTATAGAGGAGGGAATGATCTTGGGTCAAAATTTAGTCATGTTTAAGTTCGTGGTGGTGGTGGTGGGGGGGGGGGGTGTTACTAACGTGCAAAAATTTATAAATTGGTTTATTTTTGAGTAAATCGACAGAGAATCAAAAAGTGCACAACACGTCCAAAAATCAGCCTCCTACGTCAATTAGAAGGGGAGATTAGACCCTGAAACAGCAAGATGGAAATCAACGGGTACAACGATAAGGGAATTACAAAAATTTTTTGTCCATATTACTCAAGACTTCTCCATTTGGAGCGCTGTTCACTAATTCCTGTTCAACTTATTCACGATTCTAATTGGTCAAGATCTCAGACAGAGATGAGACGTAGATTCTTTGGAATTTATGTCTAGAAAAGGAATAACTTCTGACTACTTCTGATCAATGATCTTCGAGGCGGAATTGGTGAACAGCGCTTCTACAGGAAAAAATAAGTGGAACTCTAAACCGTTATTCCGTTACCTCTGACATGAGATTTCTATGTATTTTGATGTTTTAGTGTCTATGGAAGGGGAGATGTGACGGTTTTTTCTTTTTTTGACACTGAAAGAAAATTCTTCCTCGTATATTTTCCTTTCAAATTGAGCTAGAGTATTGAAAACTGGTATGCAGATTCTGTAGGGGTTCTAAATGTGTCTGTTGGTTCTGTTGGTGGTTTGGAATTTCTAGTCCTGTTGCATTCTCTCCCTGCACCAAAAAAGTATGTAGTTAGCCTGATTTTCTATGTCATATGGTCAATGAAAACCAGACTCTCACAGTCTATCAACCAACGGCGGTTAGGGGGAGGGGGGATACCAACAATATCTGTTTTAGAATCCTAGAAAGCAATTAAGACAATTTTTGGCCATGTCAGATGCCTATTTTTATTTTTTATTTTTTTCCCAAACATTAACATCATTTGCTCTGCTCAATATTGACCAAAATCGCTCCAATTCGGACAATCAGCTCAACTTAACGTGAGATTAGATATATATGAGTGAGGATGACCTTGGGTCAAAATTCAGTCATGCCTAATTTTATGGGAGGGCTGCTGAGGGGCCAGAAATACAAAAATTGTTTCCCTTTGAGTCAATCGATATAGAATCCAAGGTTGTATTTGGTATCCGAAAATCAACCTTCTTAGTCAATTAGGAAGAGAGATCTGAGGGTAAAGTAAGCTAGGAAGATGAAATTTGGTATGTGCATTCAGTAAAGACCCTAAATATGTGTTTTGGAGGTACTGACTTTTCAACTCCATTGCACCGTCTCACAGCCCTAGAAATGTGGTTTTTTGGTCAGGTCTTCTCTCATTTTTTGAATTTTTTGAATTTGTTCCTCGCATAACTTTCCACAAAATAGAGCTAGAAAGCTGAAATTTGGTATGTACATTTAATTGGAATTCTATATGTGCTTTTTGGGGGTCTTGACTTTTCAGCCTCATTGTACCCTCTCACGTCGCCAAAAATACGTTTTTTGGTCGTTTTTTGAGTTTGTTCCTCGCATAACTCCACTCTAAATTGGGTTAGGAAGTTGAAAGTAGATATGTAGAGTGAGTAAGAACCCTATATGTGTCTTTTGGGGTTTTTGACTTTTTAGACCCATTGAACCCGTCCTACCCGCAATGCTGTTTAGGAAAAAAGCATCGCTTCCAATTCTTAAGAGTGTAATATGTCACCTACTGAAAAAGCATCGCAAAGCAATACTTTTTATTGGTGGGGTTTTTGTCATTTTTTGAGCTTTTTTTTCACATATATCTCCTATTAATTCAATTATGAGTTTAAAATTTTTTAGACAGATTTAGTAGAGATCCCAATTGTTTCTCCAGGCGGTTTCAGCTATTCACTCCAATATCCAAATTTCTACTTTTACACCAATCATTGAACAGGAAAAAACATCTCAAATAGTTCGCATATCGACAATGTTTTACAAAAATCAATCTAAAAAAGCGTCTCGTCGCGTTTAAAGTTTTTTCTAAAGTTTGAGAGTGTTTTAAATATTTATTCGAATTTCTAGAAGAGGTGCGAGCTGAAATGTGTACAACGTTCATTTGATCCTATTTTGTATCTATAAATATGATGTCCTATCACATAAGTATTCATCTTTAGATTTTCGCCCGAAAAAATCAATTACTAATTTTTATTGCATAAATTTAGGCAGATATACTATTCATTCTGAAGCTGAAATTCCTCTCAGGATACTTGGCAACAGCTTTCGCAGCTTTTCAATTTTATTGGGTCGGAGAATTTTTAGACGATTCGGTAATGTTAACAAAATCACATAGGTATTCGCACTTACAATTTAACAGAAATTCCAAATTCTGACTCGTATGTATGGATTTATTTTCAAATCAGGTAATGAAAATATCTACGGCGGTTTATTCTACTCCTTGGTATGGATCGTACAAAGTTCGAAAAAACGTCTACATTTTGTTGTGTCAAACTCAGACGGTAAATGATCTCACGTTCATAAAGGTGTATCACTTATTATTGAAGAATTTTTCTAGATATCTGCACGGAGTTTTTTCGTACACCAATTTTCTTCGTAGAGTTACCAATAACAAGGCGATTGTATAAAAAGTTCAAATTGATGAATGTACTCGAAGGCCTGTAACGGCTGCGCTTGAAATTAGCGCAAATTATTTCTAAATTTGAATTATTTGTTGATGTTGAAGATGGAAACTTTGTATTGAATTTGGAATATGAATAGTTGAGTACAGAAGAATTTTTTTGAGCTTTTGTAATTTAATTCGTTTGTTAATAGAATAGGTTTAGTATAAGAATGATGGGAGTTGTGAAATAATAAAAAAACCATTGTTATTATTATGAATGTATAATAAGGGAATATAAATACCTCCCTAAAAAAAATGTATCATTTTATAAGAAAGGAGAAAAATGAGGAGTAGTGGTAATCAAGGAGATGAAAAAAAAATAGTCTATAATTTATTAACTAGCACGTGCACGTGCGTAAACATTACATAAACATTTTTCAAAATAGAAAATACATCGAAGGTCGAAAATTGGTTAAAGCCTATGTAGTAATTAAGTGTTTTATATGCTGCTTTCTTTTACTCTTCGTTTTGTGGAATTTGAAAACTTTTTTAGGCCTGAAACGCTGATGAAAAGTTTTAATACACACGAAAGAAAAAGTTATTGTTGTGCAGATAATGGGAAGTGCTATGACTACCAAATACTCGTCAATAGTTGACGACTAACTCATCGTTAAGCAGGACTTGCTCAGCGAGTTTAAACAAGCTTTTCTGAATTCGAGAAATATCGAAGAATCGAAGATGACCGAATAAGACAGTATAGGAAGTGCTACGTAAAAATCGTCATTTATTACCTATTTTTTCGTTCAACGTATTAAATAAAAATCCTTACCCTTGAAAATTTTACCTACTTTGATCTATTTGTACACGAAAAAATCTGCGGCTTTGATGGCAATTTTCAATAAATAATTACACGAAAAATTCGCTGCTACGACCGCAATTACGTTGGTATTCTTTTTTCTTCGAACGATACCTGAGCCGCAAATTTGCGTAGGCTGATTTAAAAGACCTACAAATTCAACCAGTCTCAATTCACCACCATGGTGTAGTATTCATTTACGTAGTGTTGTGTTGTGCTGTGTAAACGATGAAATTTCTCATACGGTTGAAACCAATCCAAAGTCAAATAATACAGGTTGAAAATTGGTCACATCGAAACAGTACTCGAATTTAAGACGACAATGGTTTTGTGGCGAGAATTGAGGAAAATTTCTCGTCAAATACAAGGATGTGAGAATATGTTCGGCTATCGGAGCACAGTGGCTAATCAGCTCTATTTATTGTATTGCTTCGTAGGTAAAATATATTTCACAGATCAAATCAGCCCATCGATAAAATGCCTTTGGTATAGCGTTGTTTCGAGTCAAATTTTATTCTCTTTCGGAATCGGTTTAGCATATTTGTGGTACGAGAGAAAAAATGATTTCGTAATGATTTACAATGTGGTAAATGCGATCAGCACCATCAACATGACTGTTATCGGATTCCCTCTGATTACCTACTGGTACCGAGATCGAATCGAGAATATGATTGAATTTGTGGATGAAATTTTAGCCAACGATTCGAATTACGATTCTAAGCAGAAGAAAATTATGTCGGATGCGAAAAAAAACTATTTAGGCATGCTGTATCCCTTTCTCGTATCTTCTATACCGTATTTTTCAATATGCATTCTCGATGCGGCGTTATTTTTTGACGAAAATAAAGCGCAGAATTACTTGTATTACGCGTTTCCTGTTTTCATAATTCGAGAATACAGTAGTATCGAATCGTTTTTCATCATCGATTCTGTGGCCACCTTAATGTTTATCATTATGCTGATGGAGATGTGGCTTGTATTCTGCTTGGTTATATATTGGAACTCTGTTTGTTCTAACGAGCTTATTTGTATATGCGATGAATTTAGTGCTGTGATATGCGATTCGGACGAAGGTTTCGAGAGAAGAAGACGAGCTGGGTTTTCAACAACTCGATACGATGAAGATTTTAAATTTACTTTAATACGTGGCATTGAACGATTTCAAAAGTTTACCCGGTGAGCTGTATTTTTGATTATGATTTTTATCGTGAATCAGTGTCGAATCATATATTTGTGCGAAAAAAAAAAAACATTGCGAAGATGCATTCTATGATTTGAATTTTTTCCTTCGAAATATTCGTCAAGAAAAATACTTACGTATGGTGGGATCTAACTAACCTTAACTGAATATTAAAGAAATTTTATTGCAATAAATATAGTGCATGCATTTATTTTGCTCTATGGAGTTTCAATTTTCATCTTATTTTTATAATGTGGGGCTGGGCAAAGAAAAATGAAAAAAATTTGCAAAATGAAGTTACATCAATATAGTGAAAAGTTTTAAGGTCTCTGACTTGACTAACTTTTACTGTCCTTAAATTTGTTCAAAATGTCTGAAGTTTCATGGTAATCGAAAAAAAAATTATTTTAATTCTTTGGTATTTACTATATCTGATCAAAAAAAGTTTTCCCGATTTTTTTGCTTTTCAATAGTGTACAAAATCACTATGAAAACCAAAAAAGAAAAAGCATTGTGATGTTTTTTCAGCCTAATTTTCGTGGGATATTATAATCATGAAAGTTGAAAAAAAGCATCGCATTTCCCTAATCAGTATTAAGGGCAGAAAGGGTTCAATAGAGCTGAAATATCGAAACCCCCGAAAAGCATATCTAAGAATCCTACTAAATCTCCATACCAAATTTCAACTTCCTAGTCCAATTTGGAGGGGAGTTATGCGAGGAATAAACTCGAGAAATGAGAAAAAACGACCAAAAAACACATATTTGGGGGCTGTGAAAGGGTGATATGAGGCTGAAAAGTTGAGACCTTCAAAAAGCACATCTAGAACCCCAGCTAAACGTACGTACTTAATTTCAAGTTCCTTGCTCAATTTGGAGGGGCAAATTCAAATAATAAGAAAAATGAGAAAAATGTATCAAAAAAAAACAACTTTTTTGGGGCTGTGAGCGAGTGCGGCGGAGCTAAAAAGTCGGAATCCCAAAAAGGCACACCTATGGCTCCAACTGAATGTACTTACCGAATTTCAACTTTTTAGTTCAATGTCGTGGGGAGATAAGTGAGGAACAGCTCTTTTTTAAGATCAAAAAGGAGAAAAACCTTCATATCCCCGCTTCTAACTGACCTAAAAGGTTGATTTTTGGATATGTTGTACAACTTTTTATTCTTTATCAATTGGCTTAAAAAGAAGTAAATGTTGCGTTTTTGAGCTCTCAGCACCCCCTCCCCCAAATTGGGGCATAATTAAATTTTGACCCAAGTTCATCCCCACTCATATATATCTAATCTGCTGCTAAATTGAGCCAATTCACCGAATTGGAGCGATTTTGGTCGGTATCGAGCGGAGTAAATGATATTAATGTTTAATAAATATCTGGTATGGCTAAAAATCGACTTGATGATCTTCTAGGATCCCAAAACGGATTTTGTTGATATTCCTCCGTCATCTACCTTAGGTTGATAGACTGGAAAAGCCTGGTTTTCATTGACAATGTGGCATAGAAAATCTGGCTAATGATAGATTCCGAATTTTTTGGAGTTGCAGAAGCAAAACAAACGATTTCATTGTTTTATGTACCATCAAGAATGATAAAATTTCGTACTTTCACCATGTCATCTTGAGAAAAGTTCAAAATGAAAATTTTCTACCATTTTTATTCATGGTTTTATACACCCCTCCCTCCCAAGCAGAATAAATTACGAAGCTTTTGTGTTTCGGTTTATAAGAAAACTTTGATATTTTTAACCAATTTTGGCAGTCCAAGGTCAAGTTAGAGACATTTAATTTTTATCACGTTCATCCAACTTCGTTCCACAATCGTTTTTTACCCTCCTTCTATTTTTCAAAAAAAAAAAAAGTTTTTTTTTTAATCCTTGTGTATTAATTGAGAGCCATTGATTGGTAAAAAACTACAAAAATACGCTGAGGTAAATTTATTTCTTCCAATACGCTGAGAATTTGCAGACAAAATTTTAATGGTGTAAAAAAAAAACTTTTGAAACAACCCTTTCAATGGTGATGTCTAAGATCCATTTCAGGGAGATTTCTGAAAATAATTTCTTTGTGGTACCTATTTTTAAAAATTGACATTTTTTTGAAACCCCTGAAAAAAGACGCAATTATGTATAATTATGAAGGTTTCTGTTTTGATTTCTAAATAATTTTTGAATATGATTTTATCTCATGTGAATTTCAGGTGATTTTTGAGATTTTCGAAGATTGTGAAATTGATGTTTTTCAACATATAATGGCAAAAATTTGATGAAGTTGAGGGTTCTATAATTTACCGCAACATATTATTGCTACAAACTATTAATAAATTTTTTTTTCTATTGTGATATAAATTTTGAAATTTTAAAACAATGAGACGGGATGTTAACGATCAAGTCAGAGAAACTCAATTTTAATCACGTTTATTTGACATCATTCTACAATCTTTTTCCTCTATTCTCTTTCCCTTTTTCCAAAAAAACGTAGACTGAGGCAGCTAAGCACCCGGTGTTATTATTGATTTGTGCAGAAAAAAATAATGTGTAATGGAATGATGATAACTCATTCACGATTGAAAATTTTGGTCACGTTTTTCTCTTTAGTTGGTCGTTTAATTTATTTGATTTTGATTTTGTACGAATTGTTTAGCTTGAGCAATTATTTGAAAGGATTTGTCGAAGTAATTGGCTCCTTACAAACTTTTGCGGCATTTTTTGTCGATGTGGCTTTTTTCTATTTCTGCCTATCGGTATGTGGTATATTCGTGATTTTTTCAATTGTATTATTTGGTAGTATAGTTGAACGTAAAAAATTCCTAATCTTTTTAATTTTTGTTCTTCTATTCACTATACGATTTAGAATGATTTGCCTCCGATATTGATACTGAAATACATAACTGCTTCATCGGGAGCGGGTACAACGTCATTTGTGTTCTATTGGATTGGACAGAATTACGATAATATGGTAATTTTTTGCGATTGGAATATTTGATTTAATATTCTTGAGACTTGAGAATCTCAAGATGTTTCAATGATAATAATACCTGTAGTAATAATAATGATAGTGAGAAAAAAAAACAAGATGCTCAAGCAAGATTTGAAACATTGCTATGGGCATCGTTCTGTACGATAGTTTTCAGGCTATTAGTGCAGTCATTTTAGCTCAAAAAACACACAAAGTCGAACAAAATTCACGTAAAGCTGAAATTCCGTATATAGATACTGTGTAGTCTGTATTTAAATATTCCCGTATTTCCCTAAGATCCATGCATTTTTGACCTCCCGGGCGTGAAAATTTTGGTTTTTCGGCAATAACTTCCTAAATAACGCACTTACGAAAAAAATTCTGAAACAAAAGTTGTAGAACACCAAAATATGAACATTTTTACTCCTCAGACTTTTTCTCCTCGGAGGTTTTGAAGAGGAACTAGGAGATATGCAAATCAGTTCTTTCTGAAAATTTCCCACTAATACAAATAATTCTCAAAAATTAGTTTAGTTCACTTTCAGGAGTGGTTGTCTTGCGCAGTACTTTTCACTACTGTTTAAAACAAGAAAAATACGAGAACAACCCTTTTTCTTAAAGTAGGAGACGGGGCCTCCTCTGGAAAAGTCTCGAATTTCTCTGAGCTTCTCTGAGCGTAGATCGATTGCGATGAAAAATTTTAAAAATTGGTTCAAACAAACGTTTCAGAGCATTAGAAGATGAACATTTTCGTTTTTTAATTTTTTCCCTAGAAGATCATGGGGAGGGGGAGGGCTAAGGATAGAGCAAAAATTGTAATATAAGAAAATGTCTCATCAATTAAATAAGTTGAACCTCCCCATGGAAAGTTCAGTACAGGTCCAGAGTTAAAATTGCTGTAAAAATCGTGTTTAGTGCGTACGAAAACCCCAGAATGAAGTTCTTTAAATTTTTATCTGTGTGGATTTATGTCTGACTCTTATTCAAGTAGCGCAATCAATGGAAAAATTTTCTAATATTTTTTTCTTGTTTAATTGCAACCAATCTACGCTTGGAAAAAATTGCAACTTTTTCAGCAAAGTGTCCCCCCCCCCCATACTTTGAGGAAAGGAGTTGTTCTCATATATATTTTTTTGTTTTACAATGTATTCGGAAGTACAATGCAAAACAACCGCTCCTAAGAGTAAATTAAACAGATTTTTAAAAATTATTTGCGTCTTGGAGAAATTTTCAAACGTGACTTATTTCTGCACACCCTAGCTCCTCCCCAAAACCTCCTCGGAGAAAAAGTGAGAGAAGCAAAAATGTTTGTGTTTTGGTACTCTACAACTTTTGCTTCAACATTTTTTTCGTAAGGGCGTTATTCAAGAAGTTATTGCCGAAGAGCCAAAATTTGAACGCTCTGAGTCTCCCATTAGGGGGTCGAAATATGCATGGATTTTAGGGAAGATCGAGAATATTGAAATGCATACTATGCAGTACCTAAGGTACATACGGAATTTCCGCTTTCCTGGAATTTTGTTCGGGTTCCAACCTGAAAAGCCTGCACTATATTAAATACTTGAATTTTTCAAATTTTAGGTATCTCAGGTATCAATGGCAGTTTACTCTTCTCCTTGGCATCAATGTGTAAAGATACGAAAAGACTTGCACATATTTTTATGTCAAACACGATCTGCGAAGAATTTTGTCATTTTCCGAGTGTACGGCTTGCTGTTGAATAATTTTTCACGATATGTACATGGAGTCTTGTCCTACACAAATATTCTACATAGACTTACCAATAAATAAATCTTGATTTATCAATTTTCTTTTAGTATAAACATATTAAAAGTATAATCTATGAATTATCATTTTGAAATTGCTCTGGAGCCGATTCGTTTTTCTTATTCACCTGCACGCTATTTCATTTTACAAAAATTGTAAAGATACTGTTGCAATTTTTTTAAATGATAAGTGATGATACACGATAAAGATTTTAGTAGATATCTATATGACGAATTGTTTTTATTTATTAATTTGAGTTCATTTTCAATGAAGTCTCGTGCAATAGATAGGTTGTAGGTACCTAAATTATAATAAGATGACACATGACTCTTCTATTGATAAATTACTGCTGCCATGTATAAGATATAGTACGTAAGCCTATTGTGAAAAATATACATTAGATGTCTGTTAACAATGCAAAATAAAAATTCGTGACGGGTACTGACAAATACAAATGTAACTTAATTGTTTGAAAAAATATATACCTGCATTACCAGTCAAACCAAAATTTCGGATAATCGCGAATTTCCTGGGCCAAACTAGAACATCCTGAGGCCAAACTAAATTATCCTAAGGGTTGTTCGGATGTCTTCAGTTTTGCCAGGGAATATGTTGTGAATAACTAGTTTATTTTAAAAAAATATGTCCAAACTGGTTCTGCCTGCTGATTTTTTTAAGGAAAAACTGGTACATTGGAAAGGGAATAGGACAAACTAGTTTTATCTAAAGAAGGTATGGTAGTGAAAACCAATTTTCCCACAATATCTTGACTAGTTTGTTTTGATTTTGTTTGTAAAACCTAATTATTCCTATCCAGAAAAACTAGATTGTCTTAGGATGAACTAGTTTGTTCCTTTATCCTGAATGAGCTGGAACATCCCGAAGGCCATAGGATGTTCTAGTGTGTCTTAGGAAATTCGCCTTTATCCAGAATTTAGGTTTGACAAGTCACATATCCACCCCTAGACTTGCATAAAAATTTGAACAATTACCATATAACTTACATTGTCAACAGCAATACTTTATACAATTATAATCAGACAGCTGAAAGTTCCAGAGCTTTCATGAGTGAGAGAAACGATGTTTTTCAGCATTCTGATGTGGAATAAACCTAAATTGTTGGTCATGGGTGAGGTTAAACAACCTTGAAATAATCAAATAGAAATCATTACTGTTAATGGAACTCCAGAGCTGATCAAAATACTTGTAAGTTCTGAGCCATGGCTTCTTGATTAGGGGATTGTTGGTTCAAACCCCACTAAAGATACAAGTGTATAATCATGCATTCAATTTCAATACGCGTGTATTCACTATCTTTGCATGATATCTACATGTACCAAGTGCAGTCCAGTTAACAGTAGAGATGGGTAAATATTTACACTATCTATTATTGATATAACAAAGTTGTAAGTGGTTGAGCGACTGTGGACAGCACTCATCTGAACTCAAGATTGGAAAGAGCCATATAGCGATGAAAACGTTCCTCTGTAGAGAGAGTAAAAAGCAATGGAAAACTACTACATGAATGCTCAGAATAAGTTAAATTCTCCATGACAATCATGGTGATAATATACTAAGCACTATCCAGTTAATGGCAGAGATGAATGAATATTTACACCATTTATCATCAGTATCAAAATACTGTAAGTGGTTGAGCAAAAGGATTGTGAAGATGCATGTAGATGTAGCGATGAAGACATTGCTTTGCAGGTAGTATAGAAAGCAATGGGAAACTGCTATGTGAATGCTTAGAATAAGCTGAATTTGTCTGCACAATTGTTGTGACCAGCAAAGATGCATGGATATTTATGATAAGTACCATCGGTATCCAAAAGCTGTTAGTGGTTGAGAGACTGTAGGCAGTGTTCTTCTGAACTCACAATATTATAAAGACCCATCTAGTAATGAAGACATTGTTTTGTAGATGGTGTAGAAAACAATGGGAAACTACTATGTGAAAGCTCAGAATAAGCTAAACTGGCCCAGACAATCATCTTGATGAGGCAATAAATCACAGTTATCATGTGTTAGTCTAACTCAAAAAGTAGGTATTACAGTATGATTGCTGATGTCCTGTCATACAGAATATAGTACCATTTGAAGACTGGCAAATGACTTGTAACGCCGTATGCACATTGTGTATTTGTTAAATGTCAAAATTTACGATACATGAAAACTGCTCTACTTCAAAACTCTTAGGTATAGTTTGGTGGAAAAATCTTGATATATGCGTGTACAAAACATCTTCTGTTATACATTTTATGCAGGTGAGCAGTATCAAACAGCGATCAGTGCCAAGAGGAACTGTAGGAAAGGCAAATAACTTGTAATACCGTATGCGCATTGTGTATTTGTTAAATGCCAAAATATGTGATACGTGAACACTGCTCTATTTTAAAACTCTTAGGTATAGTTTGGTGGAAAAAACGTTGATTTACATGTGTACAAAATATCTTCGTTAATACATTTGATGCAAGTGGGCAGTATCAAAAAGTGATCAGTGCCCAGAGGAACTGCAAGAAAATGAACTGAGAGTGAGCATAGCAGTTCAGGATCACTGATTTCACAGTAGAGGGATGCGTTGTAGATTATAATTGATGAGTATGTTTAGTATGGGGCCTTTTTTTATTGCAAGTTTATGTGGCATGTTTGTCTCTCAACAATCAAACTCGTGAGCACGACCATGAGGGTAGATTCTGACCACATTAAAGAAGCCCTTTTAAAGGCATTTTGCCGTTGTGCTGCTGAGTCAGTGCAGCATCACACTTCTTGTTGATTACTACAAATACTAGTAAATTTTATCGGGTTGTTCACAATGCAGTGATATTAATTTGTGCTTATATATTTCTGTTTCAGGTGAGTACATTGCATAAATGTGCATGTATATTGATAACATTTGCCTGCGATTTGTAAATCATGATCCAGTGAGTCCGGATTAATTAAGTTAATTTCAAATAGAGTTGTAAGTAATAAAATTTTATCAACATTAGATATGGTAGAATGTAATAAACGAGAACAATTTCTGAAAATAGATGGATTAACGTCATATATGAATAATTTAACGTTTCTTTGAGTTTTGGTCCAATAATAATACCTATAAACCGATTCTTATTTTACCCCTTCAACAAAAATGTTCTTCATCCTGATTTTCATCGGGTGCTGTACCTATATTTAATATATGTTACGTATATAAAGCATATTTTTGGAAAGGAATGGTAACGAATGAATTTAGAATCATTGATCTTGCGGTGATTCCAACTTTATTAAATCTTCCATCGCTTTCTCAAACTTTTCTCTTAAATTCTGTGTGGTGAAACGTTGTTGGCCTGCTGAGTAGACAGGGAAACTTTCCAAACTCAATTCCGATTTTTCATCTTTGTAACTAATCCCATCTAATTCAAGTTTTTTAATAAGATCATCATTTAATTCGCAGCAATAGAGGTATTTTGAAGGATATCCCTCCTTTGTGCTCATCCGTTTGATACTCCTCCATCCCCATTGTTCACATTTATCGTCTTGACAAAGTTTATCTGTGTCTGTGAAATCTGGTTGATTCTGAATCGCAATAACTATGGCGAACTCGCATAATTCTTTTCGTTTGTCGCAATCATGCGATTGATATGTTACAATTTTATAAATAATCCTTGGTATAGGAATTCTGTTTTTATCACGAAATACTTTTCTTTCCTCTGTGTACATAAAAAGTGCTTCTTTTTTACCTTTATTCTTTGCACTAGTTTTTGGAAGAGTGAGTACACCGTAAACACCTGCTAAGATAGATAATTTTCTCTCCGTATTCTGGAATCAAAAGTACAATTTCGATTAAATCCAAGTATAATTATTCTACAGCGTACAATATAATGAGATTTTATTCGAAAATCCAGCCAAGCGAATCAGAAAACCGAATCTGCTTTGGTTACCTGGCCAATCGCTATTAGAAATCTTTCTGAATAGTTCAATAACTGCTCGGTTCTTTCGCGCCAAATTGCAATCGTAGTCAAATTGGAACATGAAATTTTTTCGTCTCCGCCATGTGACGCGAAGTTGTGAGGCAACAATAAATTGTATTTCTTTACGCATATGCGTGTCGATTTACATAAGCTGCCGCTGTCATTGGGTAATTCTACGTCACTAAAAATCTCCCGTACATTGTCCTTTTCATTCCATACAAAAATTTAATACATTGATTAAAACTTAGGTGAAATATATTTGTTTTCATGTAGTAAATAGTGGAAAAAAAATTTTCGATGCGAAAAACATGCGTAAACAAGGCTTTGTTGCTTTGTAATGAAAAGCAGGTACACCGAGTACCTTGTCACCACGTGCCACTGGTGGAGAAATTCGTTATACGCTCGGGAGTTATATCCTCAAACTTGGAGTGCCTTGCTCCTTCCGTTAATATCTACTTATAGGCCTGAAACTGTGGGCATCATTTTCTATCATGTAATAATATTTGAAGGCGGTAGCGTAAAAAGAAATTGGGCATTCCGGGAACCAGACTTTCAGTCCCCTTGCCGAATTTTTCAATCCTCTTTTCCTTGAAAATTTCTTTGTTTGAAAATCATAGAAACTGATCAATTGTACTTTTGCTCATTTTTGATCAATTCTGTGAATATTTCAGGACATTCGTGAATGCCGGAAATAAATTTCACTGGCCGTGAATGAGATGGATAAGCCGGGAGATACTTCCTCGATTCCCTCTTTCCTACCCACTAAGTGAAGCTACGTATTATTATAGTACAAAGAGAGCCTACTGGAATCTACTTTACACTCACTTCGTAGTCAAGAATGAAGCTAAAAAAGTGTTACGGGATAAAACAACAACCGGAAATGTAGAAAAATATGATGTACAAAAAAATGATAAAATTCGATTTGAAGCAACCATTAGACTACGAACTGTTACTGTTTGTTTTTTTTTTTTTTTTCAAACACAAAGTTAACCCAGTCATCTCCCCCTTCACTCACTACTCCACTTTGAATGAATGACATGGCTTGGGAGTGGATATGCTCCTGAATATACGTGTATTGTAATTAGGAGTACGTAATATTCATAAATACTTACGTCCGAATAAAGTTCCTTCGAATTCCTTTGCTGCAAAATTTCAACTTTACTGCCTAAATTTTCATCGCTGCATTTCAATTTTAGTTGACCCACTGTGTTGCGATATATTGCGTAGCTCACTCGTACCAAGCTCCAGTAATCATTGTTATATTGTATTTGAATTGTTGGTATCCACAAGTAACCCTAGAATAAAATTACCCAGTTCTGGACTTACATATTGTGAAAAGTCACTGCAAGGTAATCACACCTGATGCTTATCAGCTATCGAACGTAATTTTGATTTGAAATTTTTTTCGAGCAACAATTTGAAGTACACAGGGTAGGGTGGGTCAAAAAAAGCGATTATTTTTTTTTCACTTGGTACCCTGAAAAACTGGTTGGTAGATACCTCAAA
>FIZR01009736.1:0-38577 GCA_900060175.1 Ferrisia virgata | reverse complement strand
AATTTTGGTAATATTTAGTACAATCCTAGATCATACAACTTACTTTCTTCACCTGGTATCTAATGGTTTATTCAGGATGAGAGGTATATACTACCATTAAACTAATGATCATGGAATCGACCTAGGCTAAAAACCTTCATCTGCCGTGGTAGTAGAAAACCATGATCGATTATCCAAACTGTGATTTAAAATAGTTTTCACCTTCTTGGTCAAGGTCTTTCTTCAGGCCTCTTCAAGTCTTTTCAAGCATCAATAGCGGACATGATGGCATGTTTGAGCAATGTGTGTTCTTTCTTCTTGCCATAGCTGACGAATTACTGACCGCATGAATAGTTGTTTTTTTCTGTTGGATACGTTAAGTATTCCATTAGGGCGTTTCTGTTGGATACGTTAAGTATTCCATTAGGGCGTGCCATAGCAAATCGAGGGCAGTTCAGAATTACGTGATGTGCAATTTCAGGAAGTCTGCAGTTTGAGCAAAGCTCAGTGCTCACTTTTTGGTATACAAATAAATAATGCTTGAAGTATCCATGATTGGAGATTCCTTGGCACAGCCAGTAGTCGAGAGGTAAATCAGAATTCAGCCTCATAGATACATCAGGGATGAGTTCGCGAAACCACTGGCCATATTTGCAGTTGAGCCATCGTTGTTGTAGAGCTTGCAGAGTGTAGCAGTGGAGAGTAGTTCCTATTGGTTCATCAGTTGAGTGTCTCAACATCATGGGAGGTAGATGACTAATATAGGAAACTGAGCCATGTCGTCGAAGATACCAAAGTACACCATTTCAGTAAGAAGGAGGTCGAATGGTATGTATCCAGATATAATCATAGCTGCCATGTGACTCGTTGTTCGATAGAGTCTGCCAGTGTTAATGGCCATTGTTCTTTCAAGACGACAAATGACGTTTTGTTAGCGTGTAGTGGAGAGCCGATGATAGATTAGGCTGCAGCAGTAGCGTAGGAGAGAACCAATTGTGCCCAGATACATTATTCGTCGAGCCGTGTCTGAATATTCAATTGTGTTATGACAGATTGCTGTAAGTGCAGGAATATATTTCTGGCTTTTTTCAACATGTATTTGATGTGAGCATCCCACTGATTTTTGATGCGTTTGTCCACAACAATAATATCAGTCCTTCGAATGTTGAGTTGCAGTTGTCTTTTATTTAAGAGTGAGTTTATTGCTTCTATAGCTGTTTGTATGCAAGTTTGAAGCTGATCTGAACAATCAGCTGCAATAAGCAGCAATGTATCATCTGTGTAACATTGTGAGAAAGCCCATGCCCATGTATTGTCTTAAACTCGAAGTATATTATGGAATATAATGTTCCATATGTCAGGACCAAGGACTAGTCTCTGTGGACAGCCACAAGAAAGCCATTTTTCTACACCATTAAAGATGATTCTTCTCTCAGTGAAATAACTCTGAATTAAGCGAAGAAGATAATGAGGTGTTTTTCTTTTGTTGAGTTGTACATATCAAATTTAAACTGCCTAATTGATTTGAAGGAAAGATATGGGTGGAACAGGCTTTTTCCAAAGTGAAATAAGAATCAAAACTCCATATCTCTCTTCCTAATTGACTGAAACAGCCAATTTTTGGACATGTTACGCAACTTTGGATTCTCAATCAATTGGCATAAGAACAAAGATTTGAACAATTTTCAACTCTCAACATCCCCTTCCCAAATTTTGGACATGACTGAAAAATGAGGTAGGACTCGCGGAGTCAGTTTCTACAATAGGTTGCCTATCTTGAAAATTGAAGAGGCTGCGATGATTTTTGTCCACAGCATGACATTTTGATCATTTGTACAAAGAAATTTTTTTCAAAAACATGAATCTTGACTGCAAAAATCAAAAATACTAATAAAAGTAAAACGAAAATTTTATGTAAAAAAATTTTATGAAATTAAAATTGAAGGAAATATGCAGTGTTGAAAGTAAATTTTTTCCGTAAATTTTCCATAAGGGAATTTTTTTATCGCGAACCAAAATGTCCTACCCTTGGTGGACAGTTCGTGTCCTTTAGAGTAATTTTAGTTAATTGTATGAAGTTGAAAAATAAAAGTCACGTATTGCCCACCAAAGGTCGCAAAATTTTATGAGAAAATCTACAAAAAAACTTTACTTTCAACACTGCATATTTCCTTCAATTTTAATTTCGTAAAAATTTTTAACATAACATTTTCTTTTTACTTTTATTAGTACTATCGATTTTCGCAGTCAAATTCGTGTTTTTGAAATAATCTCTTTCCATAGAAAATCAAATGTCATAGAGAAAAATCAACATAGTTCCCTCAATTTTCAAGATAGGCCACCTATCGTAATACTTTTTTTGTTCGTCTCCGCGAGTACTACCTAAGGTTACATTTTGGCACATGTTTCGTAGGACACCCCGTATACCTAGTTCTACCACCAATCAAAGCCTATTGGCTGAATTTGAGTGATTTTGATCGCTATCGAAGCAAATAAATGATTTCAGTCTTTAAGAAAAATAAATAAAAATAAGTACCTGCCATGTTCATTGTAATACCATTTTTCTTCTAAGAAGCGTAAAATAAAGTTTTCAATCCCCCTCGCCATCCCTTCTCAATCCACCACAGGTGGATAGGTTGTACCAGATGTTTGGTATTAGCTTCCCTACTCTTATACTAATGATAGGTGATGGAGAAATTTGGACTAATAAAAGCCCACTGCCAAAGTTATGTTAACACTTAGTTGTATACGTGTTGCATTATAGGTGCTCTATGATGGGAAACTAAAAATAATTTCGGGAACTAGTGGAACAGTGCGCTTATTCAAGAAAGCTATTAAACAAGAATCGGAAGATAAAAAAGAGGAAGGAAAAGAAGAAGAAAAAGAAAAAGAAGAAAAACACGAAGACAATATTTCTGAATCAAAGAAACGCAGAATGGACGTTTCTGAAACTGAAGAAGATGACGTAAGTTCAGAAAATCGAATAGAAATATATCTAGATGAGAAAGAAGATAATCACCGAATGCCAATGCCAGCATCACTTTATAAAGTAATAGAATACGAATCGTCTCTGTGTCCAAACAGAGAGGAATTGTGCTGGTATTCTGCGATAATAGAAATACATAATACACTTTATTTCACTTCAAAAGATGAAAAAATTTGTTACCCGAGCAAATGCGCAGATTTGGGTTGGGATTTGTTGTTTGAGAACAGTACATTCATCTCTTGTTGTCAACGAACTTCTGAAATTGAAGGAAAATTAAAACTACCGTATAAAAGCAAAAAACCCACATATGATTTAAATCTGAAAGAAAAACAAGTTCTGCTGGTGAATGAAAATTCTCAAGTTGTTTCTACAACCTTGCAGAAGGCAATGATTGATGAAATGAAAAAGTCGCCTAAAACAAAATTCAGCTTTCACAAAAAAGATGACGAATCTGAAGCAGACGAGATAGTAGAGCCTAATCAAATACCGGATTAAGAATAGATGACAAATCTAGCAGTAATGTCAAATACCGTTAATTTATCAATAGTTTGTAGACTAAATATACCTATTCAATACCTAAGTAAATTTAAGTATATATTAAATTATTATTAACAGTAAAAATCCATATTGGTTATGCTTGTTTTTAAAGATATTAAGAAAATTAATTTGTTCAATTTTTACGGTTGGAAAATCGAAATTGCAGTTCAATTTATTTTCAAAAATTAATTTAAAAAAACAGGAGATGTAATCTTATGATAATTCATATGCTTAAGCAGAATTCGATTTTCGATTTTATTGGAACCAAATACGACGAATGAATATATTTTATTCAAAGCAAAACTAAAACCCCGTAAAACTTTAAGCGATTTAATCTGCTCCAAATTTTTCATCAGACGTTTTCTACATTAACAAAAAATGTATTCAAAAAAATCTAATGAACTGAAATGAATTTCAGGTTGTTTTGAAAGAATTCCATAAAGTTTTGAGTAAAATTTTCACAAAATAATTTTCCATGAACACGTGGTAAAATAAATTCCAATTTATCAAATTCTAAAATATGAAATAACCATTCGTAAAAAATTATTTTTATTTAAATTTTATTTAGAAAAATTTCATCACACTTCGTAAACATCTCAACTCTATAAAAAAATAATCTAATGATCTGAAGACCAATCATCAGTCTTGAGTTTAGCCAACAATGGCATCATTTCTTCATATGCAGCACCTCACACAACGGTAAGATTTGATTGGCTAGTGCTGGTGAATGCTAATTCTGTGACAGCATCTTCTTCTTCTTCATCAGCATCGTCGATGGCGGTAGTTGGTGCTGGTACAGATTGTGCAATATTTGCAGATCCGTCGAAAGAATTATCTGATTCTGAACTAGGTGTAACAACATTACTCGGGACAAAATTACCATTGAACTGGGGAACATTGATGGCAGAGCTGAAGTTATTTTCGATGGTAGAAATACTTTGCGCTGTTGGGGCAGGAGTAGTAAACGAATGCAGGGAAAATGTCTGTACGTTATTTTGTTCGTGGGAATCATGATCTTCGGAATGTTCGTTTACTGGTATGAAAATAGGTTCGTGTTTCACTATGTGAACAGGTATCGGAATTCCGACAGGAATTTTCACTGGTATAGGTACAGCAAACGGTACACGCTTCTCAACCGGATATGGTACTTGTTTTTCGTACGAAACTGGGTAAGGTTTTTCAACTGGCACAGGTACAGGTCGATCTTGAGGTACATATACAGGATAGGATACTTCTTTTTCAACGGTATAGGGTACTTTTTTCTCGACTGGTATGTGGACTGGATAAGGTCGTTCGACAGGTACCTTGACTGGATAATAGATTGGATTTTCAACGGCGTAATTGACAATTTTTTCCTTATATACTGGATATGGTTTAGGAACAATATAAGGCACTGGTTTCTCGACAGGTATTTTCACCGGCACCGGTACTTCTTTTTCTACTGCAAAAGGTTGAGGAATATATACCTTTACCGGATACGGAAACGGTTTTTCCATTGTAACGGTGTATGGTTTTGGAACTACCACCGCATACGGTTTTTCAACCGGTACTTTCAAATAGTATGGTATTCTTTTTTCAGTTTCAATTTTATAAGGTTGTGGAATATGCTTGGTAATGATGACTGTCTTTACGTGGTTTTGATCGTGTATCGACCCCTCCGGTTGTAAATTTGAAAGTTGTTGTTGTTGTTGTCGATGGTACAAGTAAGCTGCGGATGTCATATCATTCTGAGCAAATTTTTCTTTGAGCTGGCGCACAAGTGAATCCCAATTACTGCCATAGTCGAAAACATTAAACGTACGAGCATTTCTTGACGCGTAATCTTTCAAACTTTTATCATGTTTAGAGTTTCGATTAAAATATAAATCATCGGTATTTTTCGAAGAAATTAGAACAAACACGTTGGCTAAACCAAAAAAAGCTAAAAATAGTCTCGCGAACATGATGGTGTGTCACATTCGTACTGTTAACAACTAAACTTTGTTTTACTCATTCGATCTACTATATAAAGAATATGTTTATAAAACTTATCATTATCCATGACTTTCGCTGAATCTGTCATGCAAATGATTTTTGTAGATTGATCTCGTCTGAGTTAGTCACCGTACGCGTCCTAACCGTATTGCCATAGCTTTGTACGAAGTAATATAGAAAAATGAAAAAACGTTTCTCGAAGAAAGTTAAATTGTGTAAGTTAATTAAAGGCATAAGGTAACAGTGGTTACGACTTCGTAAACGTTTATAATGCATGCTATCGTAATAATATTTATACTAATTATTTTGTTAACGTTGTTTCGGTTCGACGAACACATTTGTGTAATTTAGCAATAAAGAGACGATAGATGAGTTCTGTTATTTAGTTCAGTGTCTGTATAAAAACGCAATACGTTGACATACGTATAATAAGTATTAATATCTGCGACTGGTTGGTGGCTTGGTATGTTTTTGTATAGATGGTTTTAATGCTTTTCAGTTGAAAGTCGAGCATACACATAAGTTGAAACGTAATATTTCTATGAATTATTGCCCAATTCTCAAATTTACTTACCAAATTTCCGACATGATTTTCAAACTTAATCCTGATTTGGTCATCGTGATCTATAGTCTGCTTTAGTTTCGGCCATCACTCCATGGAATAAAATAGTTCACCAGATTATCACGAAACTTAAGTTATTTACCAATTCAAAATTCTTCAAAACATACAACTTTACAAAAAACCGAACAGCAATTAACACAATTCCACATAAGTGTTTGGTTCCAAAGCTGGAAACTTGAGAAACACGTTTACTACTGTTTCGTTTACAATGTTTACAAATTGTAATCATGTAATACAGGTAGTAGGTACATCAATACCTTAAGGCTCAAAAATCATTTCAAATATTGCAAAATGAATTAAATTTTGAAAATGATGCAAAAAGAATGTGAATGATAATCGATTAAAAATCTTGTGTCGGGCAACCTGTTGGATGGTTGATGGATGATAGACCACAAGTTTTAAATTACAACCCACAAGTTCCCATTAGCATTGCGATGCTCATTCGTTATTCTTGCTCTTTATAAACTGATAAATTCCTAGTGTATACGATTATTATCTAAAGAAAATGCAAAATTGAATTTATAAATTACTTAATTGATCTACTATTTCGCAAATAATAAAAACATGAACTGCGTGAATTCAAAAAAAAAATTTTTTTAATTAAGAAAACACTCATCCATTATTCACTCCTTTATATCTTTCAGTAGGCAACAAAACTAACACTAAACAGCGCTCTCTATTTCAAATGAAAGAAAACAAAATCAAATTATTGAAACAGTGTTGTTTTCAAAAAATGACCCGAAAGCAAAGCATGTTTTTTAATTTTTTTATTATTTAATTTCAATTTACGGAGAAATTCTCCACCAGGACAAGTAATTTATATCAAAACGATCTATATAGAATACATTCTTTACAAAACTGCAATTTTAACTTCAAACACTTAAGCTATTTGCCCGTTAGAAGTTAAGACATAAAAAATTAATTTAAAAAAAAATTGATTAAATTAGGTAATTTCCAAATGTCTTCAAAACATCACTGATAATAGAAACATTCAAAATTTGTTGGTCATGGAGTGAAATCTACAAAGGAAAATTTTTAAAGTCATCATTTGTACCGAATTTCCTTTTACAATTTGTCATAATTGATTGTGAAGACATTATTTTTTAATCTTAATTTATTTATTTTACGTGTTATATATATATATCAAAATCAAAATGACTGTGGCTACTGAAACCGAGCCGGCAGCGAAGAACGCTGAAACTAATAATCAGGTACTGTAAACATGAATGTGTTTGATCATTTACACTTCGAAATATATCTCGAATTAATTCATTAATCCATCTCCAAACTCCTTTACTGGAATAATTATTATAATATTATGTTATCGTTTCATATCCATGTCGATAAAATCTTGACATAATTTGTATTTGATGAAAATCCGACATGACTACATGATCTGGGATTAATTTGATGTGTTTTTTCTTGCAGTCTGAAGAAGAGAAAAGACTCCAAGAAGAACTGAATATGTTGGTTGAAAAAGTCTTGGTAAGTAATGTTGAAAATTTTCACAGTTCTACGAAAGAATTCGCGATTATTCGTAGTTTATTTCCAGGGTGATGAAACCGAATTGTATATACCCGCTTTGGAAAGTCTTCGTGATTTGATTCGAAGCTCAACTACATCAATGACTAGCGTACCAATGCCCCTAAAATTCCTTCACGATCACTACGGCAATTTAAAAGACGCCTGCAACAAAATGGAAGGCAAAGCTCGAAGTTTATGTTGCAGTATTGTATCGGTTCTCGCTATGGGCCAACCTCAAACTGTTGAGTTGGATTGTTTGAAGTATTGTTTGCTCAGTCAACAGAAGGATGTTGGAGATTGGGGACATGAATACGTCAGGTATAAGTTGAAGAAATGTTTATCAACTTCAGTTTGGCGTGAGTATTAATTGTTCGAAATGATTATATTAGGCAACTGGAAGGTGAAATTGCGGAAGAATGGAATAATGCTGATGCCGACAAAGATCAACTCCTTGAACTGATCAAAAGCATCGTTGATTTTGATATGCGTCACAATGCTGAAATCCAAGCTTGCGATTTACTCATGGAAATTGATCAGTTGGATTTATTACATATGGACCAATCTAATTATCTGAGAGTATGCTTATATCTAGTCAAGTAAGTGAATCTTTGTAATATTTATTAGCTTGAAGTTGAAGCAAATATGTTAATTCCAACATTTTTGTTTACAGCTGTGCAATGTACGTTGAAGAACCAGAAAGAGGAGTCATCTTAGCCGGTGTTATGAAACATTACCTTCATTATAAAGAATACCCTCGTGCATTAGCCTTAGCTATGTTATTAAACGATATAGAAAAAATGATTGAAATATTTAATCAGTGCGCTGATCCGTAAGTTACCCATTTTCGGAAATACTTAGACATTGCTACGATCTAGTATTATTTTCATTTTTTCTGTATTCTGCAGGACTGTTAGAAAACAACTTGCATTTATGGCTGGTCGCCAACATATTAGTTTAGAACTTAATGATGACTTGGTAGATAAACAAGATTTAGTTCAAATCATGTCAAATTCTCATATCAACGATCATTTCCACAGTCTTGCTAGAGAAGTATGTCTATCTCTTCATAATTTAATCGCCGTATTACATAATTTTTAAAATTACGTTTATTTTTAGTTGGATATTCTAGAACCCAAAACTCCGGATGAGGTTTATAAAACGTGGTTGGAAGGATTGGTTTTGAGACCATCCTTCAATTTAGATGTTCCTGTCGACTCAGCCAAGCACAATTTAGCTTCTACGTTCGTAAATGCATTCGTTAACGCAGGATTTTCACGAGATAAGTTAGTTACTGTTGAAGATGGTAACAAATGGATGTATAAGAATAAACAACACGGTAAGTGTTTTCAGTATCGCACGAATTGAACTCGCTATTCATTATTTAATTTTGAATTCAACTTGCTTTGTAGGTATGTTGAGTGCCACAGCTTCTTTAGGTTTAATTCATTTGTGGGATGTTGATGGCGGTTTAACTCCAATTGATAAGTATTTGTACACTACTGAAGATTTTATCAAGGTAATTAAATAAATTCTTGAAAACTATACCACATTATTTCTCGAATTGATTAATTTTTGTACTTTAGGCCGGTGCTCTATTAGCGTTAGGTATTGTAAATGTAGGAGTACGCAACGATTGTGAACCAGCCTTCGCCTTACTATCAGATTATGTTTTGAAAGAGAGTATCACTTTGCGTATCGGATCTGTATTAGGTATGTTGTACGTTTTGAATTGATACAACGTCCTGACATTATTTATGAGTTCATATACTGATTTTTTCCTTTAGGATTGGGTTTGGCCTATGCGGGTACACAGCACGCAGACGTGACGTCTCTTCTTCTACCGGTTATGTCTGATAAAAAATCAACATCGGAAGTAGTCGCGTTGGCCGCCATTGCATGTGGTATGATCAACGTTGGATCAGGAAACCATGAAGTTGTGTCATCGATATTGCAAACCTTACTGGATTTATCCCCTTCCGAGCTAAATGAAGGAACTTTTTCCAAGTTTTTACCGTTAGCTTTAGGGCTCTGCTATCTTGGTTAGTATATTTACAAAGTATAATTGTGTTTTTTATTCTGCCTGTCCACTTAAAAGTTTACTTTTTATAGGCAAAAAAGATGCTACTGATGCAACCTCCGCAGCTTTGGAAGTATTACCAGATTCTTTCAAATCCTTTGCGAAGATTACATTAGAAATGTGCGCTTACGCCGGTTCAGGCGATGTACTTGTTATTCAGGAATTACTTCATACATGTAGTGAATCTCAAAGCTACGTGGTTAGTAATCTCGTCAAGCATACTTTGCATTTGAGCGTTTTTCGTTACATCATTCTTATTTTCTTTTTTAGAAAGAAGAAAAAAAAGATGAAAAGAAAGAAAAAGAATCTGACAAGAAAGACGACAAACGTGACAGCAGTAGTAAAAAAGATCTTATATCGAAACAAGCTATTGCTGCGTTAGCTGTTGCTGTTATAGCTATCGGTGAAGAAACCGGCACGGAAATGTGCACTAGAATTTTCGGTCAATTAGTAAGTGTCTGTCGCGATAACGAATTTAATTCCATGACCATTTCTTTCTACGTATGAATTTTTAATGAATAGGGTCGTTATGCGGAGAACCCAGTGAGAAGGACTGTTCCATTAGCAATCGCTTTGTTATCAATTTCTAATCCTCAGTTAAACGTGATCGACGTATTGAATAAATATTCCCACGATTTAGATGATGAAGTAGCTATTAACGCGATATTTTCCATGGGTTTAGTCGGTGCTGGTACCAATAATGCCAGGTAATGAGATCTGATTACAGTTGGTTATATTTTTTCCACATAAATAAATATTTGTATTTACCATTTTTTTTTTTTTCATTTAGGCTGGCAACTATGTTGCGTCAGTTGGCTCAATACCATGCTAAAAACTCGAACCATTTATTCATGGTTAGAATAGCTCAAGGATTGACGCATATGGGTAAAGGAACGATGACTCTATCACCATTCCACACCGATAGACAAATTATAAATCCTATTGCAATATCTGGTCTTTTGGTCACGTTATTCTGTTTCTTAGATACTAAAAATAGTAAGCCTATATCACTTTTTCCCTATAATTTTTGAATGAAACGTTGAATAGATATTAAAAAGTTTCAATTTAATTACAGTTATTATCGGAAAATCGCACTACTTACTATATACTTTAGCCACCGCAATGTACCCAAGATGGTTGGTTACTTTAGACGAAGATTTGGAGCCACTGCCAGTTACTGTTCGAGTGGGACAGGTATAAATTTGAAGTTATCCGTAAATTTTATCCACATTTTTGAGGAAAAAAAACTACCCATGTTCTTACTTTTTACTAGGCTGTTGATGTCATTGGTAAAGCCGGAACTCCCAAAACTATCGCAGGAGTTCATACCCATACTACTCCTGTCTTATTAGCTGTCGGTGAACGAGCAGAATTAGCTACCGATGATTACCTCCCTCTAACACCGGTCATGGAAGGATTTGTTATATTGAGAAAGAAACCTGCAGAAGAATAAACTCGAAGGTTTTACTAATTCATCTTTTTCAATTTTGTAAATGTGTATTTATAGTATAATTTGTTTGTAAACGTTTCATGTATTTTCTAATTGATGAATAATAATAATAATAATATGATTCATGTTCGTTTTTCACTTTTTCTTTCATCACGTATTCAAGTTGATTGCTCTGTTGTGAGGTACTGCGTTTCGAAGAGGATGAAATTCAATTATAAGCTCAGCATTTTGCCCAGAAAACTGACAGGTCCATTAAAATGAAATACGCGAAACCTCATTCATCGTTTACTGCAATCTGTATACCTCTCACCGCATAAAAAGACTAATTATTCCACATACTGAGAATCATTTCATTTGTTCAGTCAACACAGCATTGAACAAAATATTTTGTGGGTGATCGTTCAAATCAAAAATTCACCTTATTTTTCAATTTTTTGACATATAATTCTGATCAAAGAATTCACTTCACAAAAACAATAGATTTTTATAAAATTTATTATCTGTATAAACATCAAACATATTTATATGATACCGATCTTGTTTGCAACATCTAATGCGTCATAATCTCTGGCTAATCGGACATAAGCCTTCTTCTTACCATCGGGCCTGAAATAAAAAATAAGTAATTTAATAATCTGACGCGTAAGAATAAAAAAATTAACGAACTTCTCAGAAAATTAACGTCTTCATAAACATCAAGAGAGATTCTCTTCTAAATGATTCATCATAGATATAAATATATTCATAAAGGATAAAACAAGTCGTAGCATCAAATTCAGTAGATATTCATCTTCATAGATTTCAAGAGAGATTCTCTTTTGTAAAGTCATCATATTTTTGACAACGACACATGATCTAAAAAATAAACACTTTTTTTACCTGATGAGAGTGTTGACTTTCGCGATATTAATATCGTACATTTTCTTGACAGCAGCTTTAATATGGTGTTTGTTAGCTTGCAAATGTACAATAAACACTAACGTATTGTTATCTTCGATTTTCTTCATGGCGGATTCGGTAGTCAAAGGATATTTAATGATGTTATAGGGGTCCATTCTGTGATAAAAAAAAATTTGTTTAGCACAAACATGAAAAACAAACTAAAAAATCAATTAAAACTTGTAACTCACCTAGTCCTTTTAGGTACAGATTTCCTAGGATACTTAGGATTTCTGGGAGGACAGAAGGTTTTCGGTTTACGGAAACGGACCGATGTTCTGATTTTCCTCGTTCTGTGTCCATGAGGTCCTTTCAAGAACTAAAGAAGTAAAATATACATTAGTATAACACAACGATAAGCGATCTGTTCATACCAAAAAACGGTTCTCACTTTAATTTTCGTCTTCAAAGCCTTCTTCGCCGCTTCTTTAGCCTTAGCAGCCTTCGCAGATTTTTGTTGTTTGGGAGCGACTCCTTTAATGGGTTTATCTTTCTTGTCCTTCTTTACAACTTTACCAGTATCTTTACCTTTCTTCGCATCAGCTTTACCGGCACCTTTCTTCGCTTCTCCTTTTGCTGCTTTAGCAGCTGGTTTTTTAGCTGCTTTGGCTGGAGCTTTGCCGGCGGCTGCTTTCGAAGCATCTTTTCCTTTTTTAGGCTCCTGTTTACCGGCGGGTTTTTTCGGTTGGGCGGGTTTGGCCGCTTTTGCTGATTTAGCAGCTTCAGGTTTTTTGCCAGCTTTGGCAGCAGCTTTAGGAAGAGGAGCTGGTGTTTTGCTTGATGAAACTTTAGCTGCTTGCGGAGCTTTGGCTTGAGCAGGCTTTGTTGATTTGCTTTGACCAGTCTTAGATGTTGAAGCTTTTTCCGGCTTTTCCGCTTTCTTAGCTTTCGGATCTGAAATAAACGGAGGAAATTGTAACAATATTTGTAAAATGCAGAATGTACATTGATCAAACAATGCAGCAAAAAGAATAGAAAAATTTCAATCACAGTGTGTGTCAACAACTTGCGAATGAAATGTGTTAGCATAATGAAGAAGTTCGCTTGTATTCGCGAACAGCACGAGCAAGAATATAACAATGCAAGTAACACCAAATTGATAGCGGTATAACATGTAGAGTGATAATATCTACCTGGTTTGTCGGCTGGTTTTTTGGGTGCCATTTCTACCTAAATTAATTTATAACACACTCTGGTCGAATTAATGAAATAGAAATTGCAAAACTATCGCATTTTTTACAGAATTCCACATCAAAAATGTGTTCAGCTTTGGCAAATTTCAGGTTAGTGCTAACAATGTTGCCTTATCAGACGGCTATATTCAGTTCTAAATTTTTTCAATTTCCGTTGTATCTCTTTATAGCGAAGCATAAAAAATAAAATGATTTGCACAAAGTAATTTAAACATTTTTTTCTATCAGTGATTCTCAGCTCTAAGATTTTTTATTTCAATTTTCGATAAAGTTTAAAAAAAAAAAAATGATTGACAGTTTCTAGCAATTTTCGTATTAATATGAAATTCCAACATGAAATTTTTTATAACGCAGGCATCATAAAATACCTCAATATTCGTTATAGTTGACAAAACTTTTATCGATGCAGTGCGCCTTACTATACACTTCATGCCAATGAACGTAATCTATTAATTTTTTTATAGGAAAAAAACTTGCGTCTAGAGATAGAAATGCACAGTCGTTTTTTTTCGTTCAGTTAGTTTGATTCATTCACGTGGTCCGATTCAGAGTGACTCTGTGGTTTTCGGATATTCAAACTTGCAAAAATTAAAAATTTCCAATTTTTCAAAATACTGTAGAGTCAGTATAAATTTTTTTTATTGAGGAAGAAATGTTTCGGTGAAATTTTGTTGATTGAAATCACTAAAAATGAAACACCTATTCTGCTTATGATATATTACAAAGTAATGAAAACAAAAACACTCGAAAAGGGAGGTAACCCATGATAAGTGTAAGTAATAATTAAAAAAAAATATAGAAATTTGAAAAGAAACGAAGGTAAATCGTAACGAAATAATATAGGCCCTAACTAAAAACTTAAAAAAAAAGAGGGAGGTAACCCTTAGGTAATCTTTACAGTGCTATGTTAACAATCTTGACATGGGTACAAACTTACAACCAAATTTAATCTATTTATATGACAGCTTATCATGAAGATCAATCAGCATAAATGTTTACAATTTCTTCTCCTATGGGTTGCTGAAGCATATTTTTCAAATTTTCTTTTTCTCCTTTAGTAGGTATCCTGCACGTAGTATTGTGTGTAGAGTCCTTTCGTCCTTTGATTTTTTTCTTTTTAGTCGACACAGATAAATTTCTGTTCTGCTTAGATAATGGAGTATTTTTCTTAAATATTTTGGTTCTCTCTGGTACTTTACCATCAACTGAACCAAAAATATTTTTGGGTGTCACAATTGAAGCTTTTTCATTCAACTTCTTCAATACCAGCTTCTGTACTACTTCGTCGAGAAGAATATAATTTGGAACTGTTATGACACCAGTGAAATAATTGAATTTTGACGATAATTTTTCCAAAAAACTTTCTGATGAGTTGCCAGAATTACTACCATTAGCAAGCTGTTTGTGAAAATCCAAACTTTTACCAAGTAGGGCATTACTTTCTCCTCCAAAAATATTCTCATCAGGAAACATGTGATAGACAGAGACATGTTTTTTTTTTTTGGTGCCTTTGCAAACAATATTTCCGTGCAAGTGTAGCCTCACAATCGTGACATAACGATGTAATAACGAACTTTAATTAATAATATTTCATTAATTAATAACATGTATAATTAATGAAATTCCATTATTATTGAAAATTGAAATTAAAAATATTTCTATCAAAACTAAAAACACGAAGATGGCTACAAATGACAGATGACAAAAATATGCTGGTGAATCAATTGAACGAATGTGCATCTTTTCCCTAGACACAAGTGGAAAAAAAGGGGAAAAGGTTGAAAAAAAGCTTATAAACTAAAAGCCTAAACTGTTATTTTCTTATGATAATGTTGAAATGTTCATAAAGCTGAAGTATGAACTCTCAGATTTTTAAATTGACAATATTATGTGCATTTCTTATTTAATTTAATCCTTATTCCTCAAATTGTGCGAAAGTTTAAACACTCTTTTCATTACGAAACTTGGATCAGATTCACTTATCCACCATTATCAGTACTCAATACTTCTGGATTGTGTTTCAAAATGTCCATTGTTTGATGGTAAATATCTTGTAATTATTATTCATTTTTATCTATTCTCGTAGTTTTGCAATTCATCATCTCAAGTATAATATTTCAGGAATTCATTTATCATTTAAACTATCGGAAGACTGGCGAGACACCATCTTAATTTGTTGCCAAGACTTCACGGTAGTATAGATCATGGCTTCCAATTCTTCCAACGATCAGTTGGGTGTAAATAAAACTTGGGAGCTGTCATTATATGAGTTACATAGATCTCCACAAAAAGCGATCACCGATGATACGGAAATCGCGGTTTCCCCTCGAAGCTTACACAACGAATTGATGTGTCCTATTTGTTTAGATATGTTGAAGAAAACGATGACTACAAAAGAATGCCTACACCGTTTCTGTCACGATTGTATTATTACAGCTTTACGCTCAGGTAACAAGGAGTGTCCCACTTGTCGCAAAAAATTGGTTTCCAAACGTTCCCTTCGTCCTGATCCAAATTTTGATTTACTTATTTCCAAAATTTATCCCAGTCGAGAAGAATACGAGGCTCATCAAACTAAAGTATTAGATAAACTTAACAAAAGTCACAGTCAAGCTGCCCTTGTACTTTCGATTAATGAAGGTATTAAAATCCAAAATCAAAATCGTTTACAACGTATAAATAAGAAAAACCAAAACGACGAAAATTCCGGTGTAGTTGATTCTACGGTGTCTGAAACAAGTCAGAACGATACCCAAGTACCGTCTAGTACTTCGGTCTCAACCTTTCCTAAAACAACTCAGAAAAATTCCTCATTTGATCAAGATGACGCTGAAAGTGTACCTGGAACATCTGGTGTAAATTCAAACCCAGTGAAAACTGAAATTAGTTCAGATTCGGCGGAAAGTATGACCGAATCTGGCTCAGTCAGTGAAGGTAGTTGGTGTGGTCCAACATCATCCGATGAAATTGAACTCGTATTTAAACCACATCCCGATGAACATAATCGCGAACTGATTAGATCTTTGAAGGAAGGATCGATCAGATATTTGAAAACTACAGCTAACGCTACAAGTAAGTACAAATTAATTTTGTTTCATTTTTTCTCTCTGCGCACGACTAATTTATTTATCCTGTTTACAGTGAGTCATTTAAGCAAATATTTAGAAACGAGAGCCTCAATTGACTTAGGTTCTATGTGGAATAACAGAGAAATTACATTCAGCGTGCATATAGCTCCGAATCCTGGCCACTTTATCAGCCTTAACGATAACGAATCTCTCAGGAACGTAGTTGACAATTATTGGAGAAATAACAAACCATTAGAATTATACTACATAACTAAGAAGAAAACTACTTCCACCAAATCGTAAATGTTAGATAGAAGAGTTACAGGGTGTATGAAGAACTGAATGTATTTTTTAGGTTTTTTTTTTTATTCGTATGTTTTCCTGTAAACTTTATTTTTACATTTGTAATGTATTCATGTAAATTGTCGTCATTTTAAATCATTTTTTATTATAAAATATTTATTGAAATTAGTTTTTATATTTGTGAAAAATGTTGATCGCTTTGGCACCATTTATATTTTGTATCCTTCAGATATAAATGAAGTGAAAAAACGATTTTTTTTTCTCCTTAAAAATGCTACATAACCATCAAAAACATTTAGAAACATGTAATAATTCAAACAAACCTTTACTGATAAATAGGACAAAACAAAATAAGGTATGTATACAAGCGAAAAGTATGTAAGCGATGGATGAGATGAAACACTGAAAATGAACACCAAGCTTAACAGTACACTTAGATTACTATCAACAATAAGTATACAATTCTACGAATATCACACGATTCTTGAAAACGACATAATTCTATATCACAGAAAAATCTGAAACAAACAAAACAACCATACATTTCATCATTCAAATTAAATAGGTAATTCTTATTAGTAAATTTGTAATAATTACCAATCACATTGTGGGGGTGCGGTACTGAAATAAGGAGCGGAATCTCGAACTAGTAAAGTATGACAAACGTCGCAAACTTTGGAAGGCCTATGATTTGGTCCACTATTTACTACATGAGTTAAACATGATGAACAGAATATTCTACCACAATGTCTACAATGTAACTGAAAGTAATAATTTCCGGTTATTTATTGACAAAATAAGAATAATTACGATTATTATAAATTTCAAATAATTTCAAACTAACTTTTTTTCTGGTAACTGAAAAGTTATTTTTACAACGTTTACATTCCAAAACATCTTCTTCATGTTCCCAACGAACCTGAAAAAATAATCCAAATAATAAGCCAATGCGACTAACAAAAAATTATAAAAGCTCGAGTAAAAGAAATAATAAAACTTAAAAACCTCATTTTCAGCTTCACGAATTTTTTCTAATTCTTGTTGCAAAGATTGCGACAGTAAAACAAAATCTTTTTGTACTTTTTCACTATTATCTAATTCATTTTGTAATGAAGACACTCTTGATTTTAATTCACTAACCACGTCTTCCAAGTGTTTCTGAAAAAAATTACAATGATTTGATCATTCATCAGAATGCTGATCAAGTACAAGCCGCAGTCACTTTGCTTAATGAGAAAAGAAAGTACTTTGGAGCTCGATAATCTATCAACTTTTGCTAATAAATGTTTTATTTCAGCTCTTAGCGTAGCATTATCGCGATCCACACCTTGATACGCTTCTTTATGATGATTTCTTTCTTGGCTGATGAGATGAACATCGTTTCTAATAGTCAAACAGAATTGAACGTTATTACTTTCTAATTATATGAAAATTAAACCGCCACATAACAGTTTACCTTAATTTATTCATATTTTCGGTTAATTTATTTTCCATTTCTATTCTATTCTGTTCATCAGTTTGAGACTGATCTCTTAGAATCGTGATTTCTTCTTTAAGCGTTGCAACCATTTCGTCGGCGGTTTCCTGAGCTATTTTCGCTGTGATTAGTTCTTCTTTGATCCGTAATGTATATTCTCTCAACTCCTGAAATGGAAAATAGATTTTTATAAAACGTGTTAAACGGTTATATTATTTCGTTTGGAAGTAATCGGATTTTAGTTCGTTCAAGCGTTGATTATGAGCTAGTCTCGACAAATTAATATGAAATCATTTCTTCAAAACATTCAATATATACAATTACATCAATATCATCCGGCAGATTAATCCTTTCGTTTTGTAATTCGAGGGAATGTTTGGATTTTTTTCCGAGTAAATTATCATTTTCCATTTGTAATCTGAAATGCATAATTTAAAAATTAGCGCTGTACTATTTCCTTTTTTACATAATGACCAAATGAATAGAGCCAATAAAATGCATTTTCTAAATTACCTATTTAATTCTCTTTGCACATTTTCTCTATCGGCACACAATTTTTTTAGTTGTTGCGTAACATCGTCGTAAGTACTGGAAAATGATGCACGTAACTCTTTCAATAATTCCTCACTCTTGGTAATTTTTATTTGAAGCGTTGATACCTTTTACAAAAGGCTATATTAGGATCATTTCTTTTTGTCTTATAACAATAAACAAATTCATCTTCGAATATAAACCATTATAAAATACCTGTTCTTTATATTCTTCTTTTTTTTCGTTCCATTTTTCTTCCATATCTTTACGGAAGGCGGTTTCTTTACTTAATTCTTGCTTGTATCTTTCCAAAGCTACGATATGCTTCTCCAAATCGTGTATTTTTTGTTGAGCATTCAACAGCTGTGCTTCGTAATTCGAACACATTTCGCAAGAACCAAATGCTTTCTTACCATTCAGCGGCGAACTATCGAGAAGCGATTCTACAAAATATTCAAAGAAATTGTAATCGTTCGTACGTAATTCGAATGTAATTTCACAACATTACCTTTGGCATTACTACAACCTATCGAAGATACTTTACGTTTCTCGTTCACTTCAGTGGAACCTGAAACAAGCAGTTATTAAAATCGTTACACGAAAGCAATCACATTAAGTAAATATTATAACACATACGACAAAACCAAACTGATAATTCATTATCAATACACGTGAATTTGGTACTTTTCACGAAAAATACCGTGCAATCGGAATGCAACATTTTAATACACAAAAGAAAATATAAATGTTTTTAGCACGAGAAAACGATCGATACGATACACGTACGTATCTCATAAACAAAAATTATATTTATAGTTTTTCTAAAAGGCGTTATCAAAGTTGTAAAAGTACAGCATTGCGATCTCGGTTCCGGCTACTTACCTTTAAGGTAAAGCTATTTGATAAATCGATTGCACTTTACATCCATACACAATTTCTTACTTCAAATTGTTTTGATAGCATAATCACATGTCGAAACACATTATAATAATATTATAATCGATAATACGTTACCTAAATTCGTAAAAACGTTTTCATTCGATAATTTCATTTGGGATGATGGACTGTCGCTAATATCATCGTCCAAATCAATTATCTGCAATTTAGATACACATAATTTAATTTAATTTTCAATGTACTATTAATAACATATGTTTATTTAGAAAGAAAAATCTTTAACAAATGAACTTTACTTTATCAACAACCACATTGCCATTATTCTTATCATCTGATATGTTCTGGAATGAAAAAATGAAACACAAACCATGAAAAGGTGAAACTATAGGTATGAAAATATAGCATTGAAAATATCGATTAGTACGGTACATTAAATAAGGAAACATGAAACTTTCATACACTTTGCCTGTCTTCAGCAACCACGAAACATTTTCGAGAATTAAATATCAGATTAAGTGGTAGCTTATTCATAAACAAATTCATTTTCAAAAATTAATGTTCATTTTAGTTAAAAAATTTACATACGAAATTATATGACTAATTTCTCAGCTGTTTTTCATGAAATTTTAGTAATTTTTTTAGCATTACTTTTCCTCAATTTTCAATTCTGCTTTTACCTAGCCAATTAAAATTGAATCCCTTTAGTTTGATAAACTTTCGACAGTTTGAAACGATAGTACAAGTTTCAAAATTTTAATTAATTTCATATCTAAAGCTCGATATTACCGGAGAAAACTGTTAATGGAAATAGTCGAATTTTCTGAACATTAACTAGCCACAGACGTAATGGTGTTAGAGAACAGTATTAGCATAAATATATTGTATGGGCAGACGCGAATTTAACTACAATAGTTTGATCCCCTCTTTCCCCTAAGTATCGCTGTAGACGTTAGGAATTTAACAAATGAGCAGTTTCAGAATTTTGATTAGATTGCCAATCCAAGTGGAAGACTTTGTAGACATAAATTTTTTCTACAAATTTTATCTTGTACACATTTTGCCTATCTCCATTATTGAAGGTTCAGCATTCTTTTGAATTTTATGGGCCGCTTCAAAAAATCATAATAGGCAAATTTCGTAAGTAACAAAAAATGCAACAAAAGTTGCCTAGTACAAGATTCACTATTCAAAACCACGATTTGGCCAAATTTTTTACTCCCAAAATTTTACATTGCTCCAATTACCCTCATGTGAAACTTTTAGAATAAAAAATTAGTCTAAATCATGGGTCTGAATGGCGAACCTAGTACTAGGTAACTTTTGTAGAATTTCTTGTTAAATACAAAATTTTCCTATCTTGATTTTTTGAAAGGGCTCATAAACTTCAAACGAATGCTGCTCCTTCAATAACGGAAATAGGCAAAACGTGTATATGACATTGAAAAAATTTTTGTCTAAAAGGTCCGCCACTTGGATCGGTAATTAGATCAAAATTCTAAAGCTGCTCATTTGTTAAATTTCTAGATGGCTGAACAGTAATTGGTATGGGAAGGAGGGGTGAGTCAGACCATCTTAGCTGAACTCGCCTCTGACCATACTATACCTCTATGCTAATGGCGTTCCTTAATGTCATTACATCTGTGACAGGCTAAATCAAGATGGTATTCATTTCTTTTAGTACGATATATGTACGATGACTCGATGAACGAAAAATCTGCCGATAAGTTTTTTCTATTGAATAAAGAAAACGAACTTAATATCATTAGTTCAACTCACTTTATTTCCACTCTGATATTTTCTCACTTCAGCATCCATTTCTCGAAGTTTATCCTTTAAAGCTTTGATTTCTTCTTCCAAAGGTACAACCAAGGATCGTAATACTGCAGCATCTTCCTGAGCCTACAATCAGGTTAATCTATTTTATAGCAAAACAATGGAGATAAAATTCAACGAACTAATAATTTTTATAATAATTATATACTGTGATATTAGTTCCAAGATAACAGCTATATAAACATAATGATTTATGATACGGTTCTATTGAATAATTCATACTAAAATACAAAATACATGCAAACTGTTATTATAAATATTCGTGTATAATGAAATTCCACAAATTTACTCAACGAATCATTCTTACATACGCGTACAAGCAACTGGACATGAATAAATAAAATGCATACTACGATAGGCATTAAAAAACTGTTATGTGAATTTCTACATTCGCTACGATTACATGCAAATAATAATTATGACGTAAAATTAATAGGTTTACCTCAAATTTTAGTATTCGGATGATACACGTTAAGATACGCGGAACTCTTTGGGTATAAGAAATCGATTTTATAAATAGAATATTTTAGAACATGAACAAAACATTCGTTTCGTTTGATTTTCAAGTTTTTAATTCCGCGAACGAATGAACCAAATTAGTAAATGAAATACCCCTTTAGAGGTTACTTTATTACCTTGTTCAAACATCCAACGACAGACTAAACTATAAGAGTTAAAAACTGGAAAAATTTACATGCATGAAAAAGCCGAAAAAATTAACAACAATAAAAGCGTGACGATACAACATTTACGTACATATTTGTTTACCTTCCGCATGCTATCTTCCAGGCTGTCCGACTCAGAAAATTGAGACAGCGTAGCATTAGCAAGATTGGCAGCAGTTGAAGTACTGATGCTATCGTTACTGCTGCTGAGTTGAGTTGTGAGTTGATTAGTAACCTTACGAGCCAAATTGGAAATCACAGTACTGGGTACTGATAAAATTTGAGGCATTTCTCCACCGGAACTCGAGTTACTTATTTTCAATTCATTTAGTTCCGAGAGTAGTCTCATATTGGTGTGGCGAAGTTGTTTATTTTCATTTTCATACTTGTTATTTTCTTCGACCGATTCTGAAAATTGAAACTCAACAGTCCATCAAATAGAATTTGTTTATGACATAAATGAAATAATAATTACCCTTAAGTAAATGCTGCAAAGAAGACAGTTCATCTTGGTATTTTCTAGTTTCAGCATCCAATTTTGATTGGCATTCCAACGATAAAACCGTCATTTGACTTCTACATTCGTCTAAATCATTTTGTAATCGTTTAATTTCTGATTTTAAACTCTGTTGGTCAACCAACTGTTGCTTGAACTCATCTGTAAAAATAAAATCGATCACATTTAAACCTTGAACGTAATTATACATAGAACTAAGCCAGAAGAATGTAAAGTAGCACATATTTTTACACCGCTACCAAGGCAGGCACACAAAAACTCACTTTCTTTTTGCAAATACAACTCTTTCATTTTTGCTCTTTGAACACCAAACTCTTCTTCAATTTTTTTCTTCTCTATTTGAAGAGAGTTGATTTGAAGTGCTAAATTTTCAACATTATCTGAAGAAACAAGCTTAAGATAAACAAAGCAATAACACACAAAAGGATCGTTAGATTGCAAATCAGGATGGAAATGCGGCAGAATAGAAAGTAAAAATAAATACCTGAACCTGATACACAATCAAAAGTAAAAAGCATAAAGGTCAAAGAGAATATCAGATTTGAAAAGTAAACACTTAAAAACACTCAAATTTTTAAACAATTTTAAGTATTTTAACCAAATTTTAAAATATCAGTTAAAAAAGCAAACGTTATAAAAAATATTTTTCCCATGATGATCATGCGATATTAATACATGCAAGTGCAAAAAAATCAGAAAAAAACCGTATCCATATAGTATACGCTCAAACGTACCATCATTTCCATGGTCGTTTACGTCTTCATCATTGGTGATCGAATTTTCATCCATTATTTCCAAAATTTGATCAACAGAAGACAAGTAATGGAAAACTTTGACGCGTAAACTTTAGATTAATCGTAACATTAGGAAATCAATCTAAACAAACAGATGTTCAAAATAAAAATAATCATTACATACATTTAAATATATAATATTTACAAAACTTAAAGTCAATTGTGTCGTTTCATTTCACAAAAACGAAGAAAAAAAATGAAAAGAAAATTTAGATTATACAATTGAAAAAAGGGTTGATCAACTTTACATATTGTATGAAAATTTCACCTACCTGTTCAACGACGAAATTTAATGATATTGGTTTTTTCAAGATGCAAACAAGTTAAATACTTCATTCTATTCGAATGATGTAAAAAATCAAATAAATTCGATGGATAAAAATTTAAATAAATTATAAAAATTAAAATAAGTACCACAATCAACGCTTCGTCATAATTTTTTATCAACGTTGAAGTTTTTTATCGAATGTGTTATCGATTTTCTAAAAAAGTAGGTATTTTTACGTTTTTCCTACAAAATATTACGTCACAGACAAATTCTTTGAATCACAGATAAAATTTCTAGAATATTCAGCTGATTTTTGCAGTGCTTACAGTATGGAAGGAAAAAAAAGTAAAATCTCGGAAGTACGAATTTAGATTATTGTGATTTTTTTCATTTTTTTTCGATAAGAAGTTGAATAAGAAAATTAAATACCATTAAAATTGCTGTGTGTATTTTTAATTTTTAAATACAAATTAATTTGGATCGAACGATTCGAATGAAATAAATAATTTAATCTAATTAGCTAATGTTTGTACTACTATCACCGAAATGTCCACCCTACTAAGAATGACCTTTATGCTAATAAGAACATTGATGCGAATCCAACAATTAAATTTTGTCAAATAGTAATTGAAATTTCATAATTGTGTGATTAATTTGTGAAAGTTCATTTTCAGTAATTTTTATCAACTTGAAAACTTTAATTCAACACATTTAAAAATGCCACGACGAGGACGCTCTCCATCACCCTCTTCCAGGTAAACTTTATTTTTCTTCTGTTGAAACACATCTTCACAAATTATAACTCTTCCTTTATCAAATCCGTGCATATTATACTAACGAGTATTATTCAGCTGTACCTCAAGGGTATGTCAACTGTAAGTTGACTCTAAGTATTGCCTCAATTACATTAATCGCTCAATGATTCGAAGCTTCAGTGTGACGAAGCAATGATTTTTTAATCTTCAATGTTGAAGTCCAATATTCATGGAAATGACCTCTGTAGAAGTCAAAATTAATTATTAATCTTTTTTTTTTTATTTAGGGCTGCTCCCCGAAGAGCATCCCCAACTCCCCGTGCCTCTCAGCCAGTTCCCACTCAGGCGCATCCACCGGCTCCAGTGGTCGCTGCCCCGCAACAACCTAGTTTATTCGGTCAAATGGCGGCAACTGCTGGAGGAGTTGCAGTTGGATCGGCTATTGTGAGTAGATCTTATTAACTAATCATCATGAATCTCAAACATATTTTTTGATATCATTTTATTACAGGGACATACTGTAGGACATGCTGTAACCGGTATGTTCAGTGGTGGTAGTGATAGGGAAGTGGCTGCCCCAGCCCAAGCGGCACCTGCTGCACCTGCTGGAGCCTACCAGCAAGAACAACCTTCTGGAGCCTGTGCATGGGAAATTAAACAATTCCTACAATGCGCTCAGCAACAAGAAGATTTATCCTTATGCAGCGGATTCAATGAAGCTATTCGCCAATGCAAGGAAATGAATCGTTAGTACTTGAACTCCAAGTATTGCAATTCCGATTTTTATTGGCAATGTTTTATTTATGACTGTTTTCTTTGTAGGTATTGCATAAACGGTAGAGAAACATCATTCTGAAGCTTTTCTTAGGAGATTATTCTATTGATCAGTAAAGAAAGTGTAGTTAATTACTTAATCTCAATATTAAAGCTTAAAGCCAACATTCGATTTGTATTTTTATTTCCTTTTAATTTAACATCCAAGCAAAGTTATGATTGGAATGACTTCGCCGTTGTTTTAAAATCGTGTTGTTACATTTCCTTTTTTTTTTCGGTGAAAGTTGATTGAATTCATTTAATTTAAATATCATTTTTTGCGTGTTGAATATTATTGCGGAGAATAAATCACTTCTGTATCGTTCTTTTCTTTTTATTTCGCTGAAGTATTAACCTTGATAACTTGTATGTAAGTTCTTTTCAAATTCTTTTGGTTGAAAGTAAATTGATTTTTCATCATGATGAAATACCTCTAAAAAAAAAGTAACTTCGTCAACTCGCATGGCGTGCGAAGTTCAGTGCCAAAATTGCACAATTGAAGGTAAAATTTCATCACTATATGCAACCTACAATGTAGATGAATTTTCTTGCCCGAGTTTCGAGTTTCTTTTACGAATCACACGTAATTTGTAACAGTGTAGTTGTAGGAATGAATTTTTGCAGGTGCGCTTCAAATTAAAAATATATTTTCAAATGATGAATAACTCATTGTGTACATACTGTTTTGATTTTACAAATTTCATCGTGTAAAATGAAGCTTAACGCAATGAATTTGGTAAATTGTAATTTTGAAGGTCGCAAAAACGATGAAGTGCTTCTTCGTGATGATTTCAGAGATCGTGTAGAATTAATTTTGGCCCGCCCGTTGTTTCGATACAAATGGCACCTAAATCTCAATTTTTTAGATGAATTTAATTAATAAACAATTATTGATCATATGATTTTCAGCTCGGAAACTTGCTTATTTTTAATTACACAATTTTTTACCAAAAAAAAGTAAGCCACTGACCGATTGTGGTCATTTATAGAGGAAAATCCCTCACTGATCGGAGTATTTACTTTAATTAATATTTATATTCAAAATTGTTTTATGACGTCTTATTTATAAGAACCTGAAGTTGATCAGTCAATGACCCTTTTCCGTTCTTTTCCGTTCTGCGTTGTGGAAGATGGAAAAAAGTACCAAAATTAAAATAAACATTCAACAGAAGTTGATGGCCTTCGACCAGTGGTGAATCCAAATTCAAAATATTTACCTAATAATTAACTCCGGCTTGAATGAAATGTTAAAATATAAGTACGTGCATCATCTATGAAAATCAATTCTTATCGTTGTTTTCTTCTTTTGAATTTTTATCAATACTGAAATTTAAATAGGTATAAATAAGCATTTTGCACTACATAAATAGTGTCTTTTACTCTACCGAATGGAAATTGGTTAGTTGTGGTGCATGTATTCAAATTTAACAATGAACTGAGTCAATACAAAGTTTATAAAAACGCTTCATTTCGCAATTTAAGTTCTTTTATTAGTATAGCAATTAAGCACTTAAATAGCTGCCAGAAACAAAATGTAAGATTTTACTATTTCTTTTCTCTTCTATGAGGCTGCCAGTTATAAAAAATTTTATGTGAATACTAAATTGTAAATATCTAATTAATTCGTGTGATCATTATAATAATTCTTCCTCTGTATTAAAATTTCACAATGTGATTTGCTACCTTTAAAAATTCTGGTAAGGGAATATTATCTCTGATACATAAGTATTGACTAGAACTTTTAAATAAACAATTGTATAAAACCAGTAAAATTTCTGAATACTGAGTTGATTGATGTCCATACGTATTTATTAGGTACTTAATGGAAACTTCTACTCGAATTTTCCTCCATCCCCTTGCGTACTTCATAAAATCATAATTAGGCTATGTAACTGAAATTTTTATAATAAATTTACCTAACACAATTTTTTTTATCCACCATTGACTTTTCCAATTAAGATAGCTTTTGGCAATGAGAACATCTTTCTTTTTACATAACAGATCACGTGCTTATTTTTTGAATCGAGGTTTTATGCAAATTACCAGCTACTTATTTCTTTTAATTTAAAAATCAAAATGGAATATTTTGATGATAAAGATTGCAATTTTGATATCATTAATGAGAAATTTTTGTAAACACGAATTTTAAAAAATAAGCTGTTTTAAAAACTCGTGTACGTATAAAGTGTGCATAGGTATAGATATGCATGTACTTACTTAATAGGATAAGGTAGGTATATAATGGCGTTATTGCACAGAACCTAAAAGCGGAAATATTAATCAGAAAATTCTGTAATCATCAAGCATGATATTTTTTTATCATGCATTGAGGAAAGATTTTATGCAGTTGATTCAGTGTAACTATATAACTTAGTTTAACCAGAATGAAGGGCTTAAATCACTTTTAATTAGTGCAATTTTCGACAATAATATTTGATGAAGCGTGAACGTCAAACTCATGTATACCTTTAACAGAATACATGGTAAATTGCGTCGACTATTACTTATCATATTACCTAATAAAAAAAAATTATTCAATGTAATCGATCCAAATATACCACAATAATATTCAAAAATTTGACGATTAGTTCCGTTGCGAATCAGGATGACGGTGACCACAGTCTTCATTTTCGACAATTTGACTTCTCGTGTAATCGCGATACGTTCTACTTATTTAGATACATAAATTAAATGATATTGTATTAGAAGCTGATTTTCAAACATATGCTTGATCCTTGACGATATTGGATCATAAAGTTGATCTATGAATTTTTCTCATTTCATATTTCATGTATGTATCTTTGTAGAGTATACCTAGAACTACCACCTTTACGATTTTTTTTTTTTTTTTTAAATTTAATTCTTCATACTGACTTATACCCATTTCTGCGAAACCTAAACCTACCTATTGCATACATAAAACAACAACCATATATGTTTTAATAATTGATAATTTAGGAGGTATTATTGATAAAATTGACAGATCAAGTTGTGTATTTGGCACTTATATTCTGTCTTGATACGGCGCATTTAATTGCGTAGGTACTTACAAAGTGAAAAATGTATATTTTTCATGATTAAGTAATCATATTATAGTAAATACATTTCAATAATTTTTTCTATTTCCATCCACGTAATGACGGACTTATTCTTGTAGTTTAGATTCCTAAATATTTTACACAATTGCGCATAACCTAAGATTTGATCAACTACGCAGATATCTATAATACAACTATATTTATACTTACCTACACTACTGAAGTACACATAAGAAAAAATAATAATATTTCTTCATTCTTTTTGATTTGTGATGAAAAGAACATAGATAAAGTAATAACAACAGGTTACCTTTATATATTAAGTGTAGCATTGCTAATCCAACCAATACGAAGAGTGGTATTTTAAAAATCAAAGACGAATTTCTCAACTCATAATCGAACCAATACATGATGTAAAATAATCACAAAGCTATCCTATTACTTGGTAAAGTTCTCATTATCTAAATTATTGGATTCAAGACCATTTACACAAACACTTATTTTATGTAAAAAAAGTTTGTACATGCGAAAATAATTCATAATAAGGCAATGATTATGGTCTGTTCAATTTAAATTGAGGCCTGGTTATCAGAACAAAAATGTGAGCAATATGTTTATCAACCAATCAAATTCCTAGAGAACTGCAGAGTATTGAATTTCTAACAATCTGATTGGTTCGTGATAATTATATTTGTAGCAATGAGGGTTCAATTTAAATCGAACGGACTTCGCGTATGGTTTGTTTCATATAATTTCGCTTCTGTGGAAAGAACCCAAACGAACACTCATCAGTCAATAGAAAGTCTTGATTTGGACATTTCCAGACATCCTATTGGCTAATGAGCATTTGTTTACACTCTCGCAGGTGCCTAGTTGAAATGCTGAAAGATAGTTAAATTGAATGAAACAAACTGTATAGTCCATTCAATTTGAGTTGAGCCCTCACCACTACAAATATAATTGTTACAAACAAATCAGAATGCTGGAAATCTAATATCCAGCAGATTACTAGCAATTTGATTGGTTGATAGCATACTGTTTACATTTTTGTTCTGATAAGTTGACAACCGAGGCTCAATTTAAAATGAACAGACTATAGTTATATCAAGAATTTAGATCACACTGAAATCGTCACACGGAAGAATATCAAAAATGAATTTTGTGCGATTAAGAAATAATTGAGAAAAAAAATACCATAACGAATAAAAAATATGGTTGTTGTCTCTCATAATTTTTTAATGCACGCAGTAATTTAAATTTACAAATGATCCTCTTGCAGAAACAAGAGACCGTATGTTTTGATTTTGAATAAAGTATATGTAATTTTAAAATTATCACCGAATTAATAGTAGATTCATTATTGAATCGTACCTCCGCCATTCTCACTTCACTATTTTATAAAGTGCGTATTCAATCGAATAATTCACTCAACTTATAGCCATAAATTTGATCCTTTTTCTCCCCCACAAAAATATATTCAGGCGTATAAGTAAAATACTTATGTTATTTTTCAAGGCAAAATTAATTACAATAAAGCTACAGATTTACAGAAATAATAATACCTAATAAGTTGATGGAAATAAAACAAGTTTAATACAGATACAGAATAGATTACTATGCGAATAAAATTTAAAGTTTCAATAGTTTTGGCACCTCTTTGAAAAAAAAAATAAGTATAAGTATCTGAAACTGGTTAGAACATGTTTCATTCACGTGAACGGAAGAAGTTACTAAAGAGGTGAACCGGCTGAATGATTTAAAAAAAAATCTATTACAAAATGATCGCTTTAAATTATTAAATTTACGTTCTTTAAATATCAGTGCAACAAATCATATTAGGTAATTTTTTTTATATGTGTATAATACATACCTATTTACCTTAGTGATCAAAAAAATGTATATAGACTACAGAGCCTAAATCCAACTCAAAATGCATATACTCCTAGGTCCTTCTAATATAATCATGTAATATTACTTGTACATATGTAGATGTACCCACTGTACATTTAACCGTCTACCAAGTCTGAATATCATATAAAATTAAAATCACGTGGTCATCATGCTGGAATTGAAACGTGCTGTTATGCTACCGACAGCTTTTTTTTTTCTTACATAAATTTTCACTTGAACTGAATATACAACCTACGAATCAATTAGCTATACGTAGGTAGAGATATTTTAATTTCTCGTATCGTTTACGTTTTTCGATTTGTAAATATTGACTAAATTTAGATAATAATCTACTAGGCTTAGTATGTAAAAGAAGAATAAAATAAACGCGTAAAAAAATTTAAATACTTTGTTAATAGATATAGTTACAAATTGTAATATGGTTGAAAAAAAATCACGTGGGGTCCTAAAATTGTTTCACATACATAATATACTTTTTTTTTTAATCGACACTCGAGGGAAATTTTGAAACTATAATTTGTAATAAAATATTTCAAGATCATCTCTCTGTTCTGCGCGAAGAAGTGAATAAACCCAGCGTCACGTAGAAATAATATAATGTTCTATACAGATAGGTATTCATATACATATATGTACCGATGTGAAAAACGTGGGAATTCACCGTACCAAAATATTATGGAATGACGTGATCACACCTGATATGTCTTCAGTTAGGTATTTAGCAGAATCATATTGACTCATTATGTTCACGTGGAGAATTCCCTCGAACATAAGAGATGGTTGTAAGGCGAAGGGAGGAAGTTGTTGAATTCGATGTAAAGACGACGATTTCATAATTATTTTTCCAATCGCCACCAATATAAACGAGCTTTATGATAAACCAAAGCTATTAAAACTAGTTGCCAGTTCATATAACATATTACGTAGGTGGGTATGTATGTGTACTATGTGTGTACACATGTAGTAGTCCATCTCCATATAATTACGTGGATTTTATTTCAATTTTTCAATTCAACTGATTTTTGGCATCAGTATATTATTCGTGTAAATACTTAAATTTATTTCGTGTAAATTTGGACAATGCGAGCATACGTTTATTATAATTTCTGAGTAAATAAAATCAATATGGGTATAAGTATTTATTTATCGTTTTACATGGTTTCACTCTTCAATATATTATTATCGCGATCTCGTTTATGTAGAAAGAATTACCAAAAGATTATTTTTGACAGAAACTCAATGAATACCTGCGCTTCTACGTAATGATTACGAACATTTGCTAAATTAGTTTTTTGCAAATTTGAATGATGAAGCAATTTGTCATATTAATAGACGACAGATGCTCCAATTTTTCAAACCGTATTATATCACAATGAAATGCACATCAAACTGTACTCGTACAATCAGCTCGTGACGTTCATACAAAGTACCAGACATATATACTAACTTTTTGAATTTACCATTTGAAGGTCGCCTGTTTTATACTCTTTTTAATTTTTTTATTTTATTCATTGTTGTTTATAATGTTTTCTTCAAACAGTTCTTATCAGATAAATGAAATCGAAATTAATTTATTATTGAATAACTTGCATTTATAACAGTGTTTAGATTGTATTTAGTAACGTATTCTTTGAGGTAAGTGAAATTTCATTCTTCTGTGCTGCATAAGTTGCCTATTCAACCTCTAGATCTATCTATCAGTTTTTTTTTTTTTTTTTTTTTTTTTTTTTAAAAAAAAATGAAACGAAAATTAGTTTTTTTTTTTTTTTTGTTTTTTTTTTTTAATAAAAAATGGAACGAAAATTAAAATGATCTGTTATCCAAAATACGAATATCTATTGTAAATTTGTAGTGATCGCATCTTCATTCATAATCTCCATATTTACGTATTCAGTTATTCCTTGCGAATTGTGAACTGAGCTTCCCATGATATGATAATAATATTTTAGTTAGTATAAAACTAAACCTATGTACGCAAATTTTTGAAACATTAACGAGACATTTTCAATAGATTATTCAAAATGAGCTCATTGGCAAGAAATCATAGACAATGTGCCTTATTTTGTTAGATAATATATGCGCGCATATCACAAGTTCAATTCGGATTATGTTAATAGCGAAATTATGCACGAGAATTCCTTACTCAACGATCCTTTATGATTTTATTTCATCGTTTAATGCATAGGTAATAATTTTTTAATGGTTGAAAAATATTAAATTTGTACAATATGGAATTTATATTCGTTCAATTAGCATTTAAAATTGCGAATATTGTTACGGTTAACGAGAAGCAGGCTATAGTGATAACGAAGAAATTCTCTGGATGAAACGATGATAAAGATACGTTCTGGAATGATGATGTTGATTTCCAAAAATTTATGCGGTACGATGAATTAATGATGAAGAATAAGGATGAATCATCCAGGTGTTTTCTAATCGAAAGAAATACATTAGATTTGATTTCTAATTAGATTGAGCAGGTTATTGAGTGTAACGCGTGTTAAGGATGAACGAAGGTGTTGAGTGTATCGAAGATTACACGAGCTTTTCGAATTGGAAAAAAAATTGTAAGGGGGAAACTAGCAGTACAAGGTGGCACGAAATTTTCATGGAAAAACGTTTCGTTTACAAGTACGTGTCGGTTCGTGTGTACATGTAAAATTTTGCGCATGAGCATTATAGTACGGTATCCATTCTCATTCATATTTTTTTTTCATGATACGTGCCTCATTTTTAACGAATTTCAATGATACGATGGAACACGGTGCACTATATAGGATGGCAAGCTTATCATCTGCCGTATTGCTGGTCGACCCAAGTGCAGCTGTATTTTGCCGCGAAACAAGGTAGAAGGCAACTGCATGCGACTCAGGCAGTTTGGAAGGGGTAATGAAATAAAGACTAACTTATCGTTTCGGTTGAAGCACGTTTCTCGTCTTTACTTCATGTTTCAATGTTTGTAGTTAACGTGATCGCGTATTTTATGTATTCTGTTACTGTTTCGGTGGTGAAAATTGTTTAATTTTTTTTCTTCAATTTTTCAACGCCTTTAATTTTTCTTTTATCAACTTTAATGTGTAAAAAATTTTCACTTATTAGTGTTGTTATAGTGTTAATATATTTTTTCAATGTCCGTAGTGTACACAATGGAAACGATTATTTTACCTCGTGGTTTACTAATGGTACATTCCGGTTCATTAACATTTCAAAAAACTAATAATATTCCTCATACTGGAAATTATTTTTTAGAATTCATGTTGCTTTTAGTGGTTTTGATAACTGGTGCTTTGATTTATATATCTGTGAATTTTCGCAGGAATCTGAAACCCCACAACAAGCCGGCTAAAATTAAAAGTGAGTACTACATATTATATTTACATCATTAATCGTCGCCCTGTTTATACCTGAAAGTCGTAGATCGTCTCAATTATTTTATTTCCCGACTATTTCGCTCGTGTTCCGTATTTAATCGTCGTGTTATCTTAATAATATGAAAATTACTGTGTCTCTGAAGTATGAAATCTTATTATTCTTTTGTGTTTTGTGCTGGATTCGCGCTCGCCGTTTGCATGGAGCCGGCAGAGCACGTTGTGTTACTTCCTTGCTGGAATCATGCCCTCGTCCTCGTGTTCGATGGACTGCTCTGAATTCTGATGTTTCGTTGCGATGGTCTCGTCTCGTTGCCATGTGGTCTAACTTTGGTTTTTGTCTTGAATAAGTTAAAAGTACCTATTAGTCACGTTAATTGAAAATGAATTATTTTTCTCGAGTCATTTGAATAATTTGAATAGCTACTTCTATTGATTTTACATTGAGGAAAATTACCTGCTATTCGTACCGGTGAAATTTATTACCAACCGTTGGTATTTATTCCTCACTGATAATATTCATTTAATAATTTGGAAACCGTTCACACTCATGCTGAATATTCTGAATTACCATCCATCAGTGATTGTTTTCATTGTTGTTATTATTATTATTGTTGTTGTTGTTGTGATAAGGGTGTTTGTTTTCTTAGGGCCAGTTTTAATATGGTATGGCAAAAAATTTAGAAAATTATAATTTTTTAATCACTTCTGTTTTAAAATTATTTACAAACGAAAAAAATGAGATTATTAGTAGCCTAAGTAATCAAATTTTAAGCTTCCTACATTACAGATGTGTGATATTTTCAAATTAGTATCCCATGTTCACCTGGTTCTAGTCTAGTTGCATAGTGGAATTTTTTTTGTAATTGAAAAATTGATGGACTTATTTTTTTACCGTGTTCAATCGAATACTATTATTCGGTCAAAATTTCGGTTGCCTATTTTTTATTTTGAATTTTTGTTTACATTTTTTTCATAATGTGTAGGTAGGTACGCAGGTACACATATACTTGCATACAATACACATCATCGAGTTATTGGATTTGTGTCTCAGTGTTTTGAGAGGCATCAGGTGTAACACGTGACATAATTTTTTTATGAAGTAGGTAGGTCGGCCGGGTCACCGGTATACGACTTTTTTTTTTTCTTTTTATGATCCGAAAATTGAATTTAAAAAATTGAACGTTTCATTAATCATACGAAGAACAAAAAATGATTAATAATATTATTCATCTTATTAATGTGCAAGATTTTTTTCTTTTCTTTCGACTCTGTTGAAGAGTGTTTGTAAAACACATACGAACAATTTTATTGACCCATTTAAAAAATATTATACTGTTGTAGTATAACTTGAAGGTTACGATTAAAACGGAAACGTTATTAGCTAATGTTGAATAAATAAGAAGAAACAACGTAGAATTTAAATGAAATTCCATGTATGGTATACCTATAATGCCAAAATAGGTAAAAAATTGTATCATTTAGATTAACGTCATAGGAACCATTGTCATGAGCACGTACGTACCTACCTATACGAATTCGTGTCGAAAATTTCCAACAACTGTTATAAGTACATTTTGTTCATTGCGGTAGTGCTTTTCAAACAATTAACAATTCCAAGTGTGCATAGTGATGAGTTTCCTTTCAAAATTATTTTAAATATAGTAATGATGTAAATTTTTTTTTTCGCGTTTGGATGTGTTATTGAAGAAAATGCAGAATGATAAATGAAGCGTGTTTCACGATTTCAGCACGAAACTTATTGCATTCTTGAGTCATACAGGAATCGGTTAATTTTTACAAATATTGCATCAGGAAATTATTAGTGAAGTTTTACGACAGAAGTATAAAAACTGTTGTTTTGTCTACGTGTATTTTGCAATCTGCATTAACTGAATGATATAGCTCTGTTGCTACTTTGTAATTGTGATTTTATTATTGGTCTTAATCGACGTATATGTATTCAGAAATTTTACAAGATGTTTGTCTGCAGACTTGTATTCAGTTGCTCGGGTACGTTTTTTTCAATAAATTTACGTATTAAAAGTGTTTCTTAGATGTTTGGCTTGAGGTTCCTATCTTTAAGCCAAGTATGCTGCTTAGGTTGTGTTGCCACATTATAAGTGGTAAACAACGAAGTAGGGGATTGTACATTTTTCAAGTTGAGTAGAAGCAGGTATGGATCAAGTTCATGAACTTGCAAGTGCATATGTTATTATTATTAGTAAATACATGTAGGTGACGTTATCGTATAAGTTATTGACATTCTAATTAATGTTGACATTAGAAAAATTCAATTTATTTTGTAAGTAATGGAATTTTTGTGTTTCAAACAAAATATCGAATGGTGTTCGGTGTAGGACTATATCATTGCGTAAGGTCGACTTTGTATTTGAATTATTGTTCCATTGAAGCGTGAAGCAAAAAAAAAAAAAAAAAAAAAAAAAAAAAAACGAAATCGATAGAGTAAGGTATTTTATGAAAAAAATAAAATTAAAACGCTTGATTTGATATTAAATGTTAACGTTGATGACGTACCGGAATGTCTTCATTTGTATTTTGTTAATTTTAAAACAAAATTTGGAAAAAGACAATTTTTTTTTAATTTATCGATATTTTAAAATTTTGATATGATAGTTTAAAATTTATAATGTTTTTTATTTAACCAAAAATTCCAATATTAGGAACGTTCTAATTGTTGACGTCAAAGAAGAAAAAACCCTCGCTATAGCATTGACACGAAATGAATTTTTAATTGACTGTATAGGTAGGTAATTAATCGCAAACCGCGGTTACGTGAAACTTGAATACCTGGTTCTGATAAGAAAACGTCGTTTAGTAGTACTCGAAATGACGTTAGATAAAGTAATCCATTGATCGATTTGAAGACGCGTATTTTCAGATTGTGATTCAACTTGATATTTTAATCTAATTTTTTCAGTACCCAACTACCTTTTACGTTTAGTTCGATTAATGAAAAACCACTTACGAATTCTCCGAAAGGCGAGATTTTATTTAAATAATTTCGATATTATCGCATAGTGAGCGGATGGGCTTTCAAATATGCCCTCACGCCTTACATTATGTCATTTATATTCTTAATTGTTATTGATAATAATAATCGGGAGTGGTTGGGAAGGAATAAAAATCTTGAAAGTTTGTTACAAACGTTTATTTCAATGGCGAATCTAAAAATGAATGTACAATTAATCACATTGGAAAAAATTGTATTACCCTGTATAACAATTCTGAGGGGGTGGTTTTTCAATCTTGAAACCTTTACCCTTCTCTTCACTTTCCACTGCAGCCAGTCCAACTTCATTCAAGTGTGTTAGATTCCCGATTTTTATTCATCATTTCTTAACCTCCTCCACCCTTCTATCACTATGATGCTTTTTGTATTCAGTGGTACGGGTGGGAGTTAGTTTTGGAGCGAATTTAGTGTAAAAAGGTCAGTTTTTTCCTATTTAAAACCTCAAAAATGAAGGAAATAAGAAGGTATTGGAAAAATTTGGTTTTAAATCCAGCATCAATATCCTCTTTCCTTTCACGCTTGGCTACGTTCCATCGTTAGATACAGAAAGTCTTATAAAAGAAAAAATAACATCAGAATCTCGTGAATTTTCAGAAAATTGTAAATATTTTTTGCTTGATTTTCTACTTGCAGTCCATTAACCTACAGCGAATGAGGGAAAAATATCAACAAAATTTGTTTTGGGGTCTTAGAAGACCATTACAACCAGTTTTGGCAATGTCAGATGTCAATTTTTATTTTTTTTCCGGAACTAAAAATTATTTACTCAGCTCGATACCGACTGAAATCGATCAAATGTGTGAAATAGGCTTACATTGGCGACGTATTTGATATTCTGGAATAAAGTTGACCTCTGGTCAAAATTCAGTTATGCCCAAATTTGAGAGAGTGGTTGCTGAGGAGCTAAAACCGCAAAAATTATTCCTTTTTGAGCTCATCGATAGTCGATCCAAAATCGTATAACATATCCAAAAATCAGCCTCCTAGGTCAATTAGGAGTGGAGTTATGAGGAGTTTCTCCCTTTTTGATCATGTAAAAAAGCTGTTTTCCCCCTATTTCCCTTCTAAATTAAGTTAGAAAGTTGAAATTTGGGATTTAAATTAAGAGCCTCATTGCATCTCTCACAGCACTGAAAATGTGGTTCTTTGGTTAGTTTTTCGTATTCTTTGAGTTTGTTCCTTGCATACCTACCCCGCAACTTTATGCAAAGGATTTCAATTTGGTATACAGATTTAGTGTAGGCTCCAGATGTGCTTTTTGAAGGTTTCACCTGTTCATTTCAATGTCATTTTTTTATTCTATGAGTGGACAATTTGAATATTTTTTTAATTCATGAAAATCAGGTTCATTGTTATGTCATATTTTAATAAAAACCAGGCTATTACAGTCTATAAACCTGCTGTAGTTGAAGGGGAGGGGGAAGGAGGAAGGAATATTAACAAAATCCGTTTTAGGGTCCTACAAGACCGTAACGATTATTTTTTGCCATATCAATTATTTATTTTTATTTTTTGCCGAAGACTGAAATTATTTACTCTGCTTGATGTGGACCATAATCGATCAAATTTGGGAAATAGGCTTACATTGACGACGGATTTAACATTCTGGAGTGCAGTTGACCTCGGGTCAAAATTCAATGATGCCCAAGTTTGGAAGAGGCGATGTTGAGGGATCAAAACCGCAAAAATTATTCATTTTTGAACCGATCAATAAAGAATCCAAAGTTGTATAACATACCCAAAAATCTGCCTCTTGGGTCAACCAGGAGGGAAGATATAGAAGTTTTCTCAAATTTTGGCCTTGAAAAAGAACTGTACTTCTCTTATTCCCCCACCAAATCAAACTAGGTTGTTGAAATTTAATATTTAGATCTAGTAAGAGCCGAAGATGCGTTCTGTATGGGTCTCGACTTTTCAGACCCATTTCTTCCCTGTACAGCCCAAAAATGTGTTTTTTGAGCGTTTTTTTTTATTTTTTGAGTTTGTTCCTCGCATAACTCCCCTCCAAATTTAGCTTTTGGTAT